>PVJX010046968.1:0-12078 GCA_004027295.1 Dolichotis patagonum | reverse complement strand
GTAAAATTAAACACAGCAAAACAGAACAGAACGGGACATAAGAAAGCATAAATTTCAAAGGTAGACAACCAGAGATCTTTACTATCTGTCATATTGTCTTTTGTTTTCTTCCAAATGGTTGTCCATATCTTTGCATATGGAGAGCTCATACTAAGTAACATAGCCGATCTTTTCACAAGATGTGTAGTTCACTGGCTCCCACTTGCTAAGGCGGGGGGGGCACAGGACGGGGGACAGGACGACATGAGATGTCTGATTCTCAGCCCACGCGCCTGCAGGCTCACAGGCACCCCCCAGAGAGGGGAGGAGCTCCTTGTTCTCCGGCACCCCGAGTCAACCGCACGGTGCAGGTCCCGAGGTGCCAGGGTCTCTCCCCTGCAGGCCCCCTAAAGTCCGCCATACTCACCTGCTATTTCTTTCTGATGAATTGACCATTCCATTTCCAAAGTTCTGAAATGGCCAACAGACCACAGAAAGAATTCTCTTTAGGCTCCTGTTTGAAACCAGCAGCTACAGCGATCTGCTGGCCTTGCTTCAGGGCCAGTGAAGTGTTTCTTTGATATTCATATATGAGATTACAAAGCATTTACCCCTTAACATAATAATAAAAATGTTTATCTTGTTTTGTGGTAGCCTCCCTTTGCATAAGTAACAATTAAGTATTAACATTTTAGTATAGAGAGATGCCTTTGTTTTTTTGTTTTGTTTTGTTTTGTTTTGTTTTCTCTGGTACTGGGTATTGAACTTATGACCTCATACTTACCAGGCAAGCGCTTGAGCCCCTGAGCTAGTGAGATGCTATTTTTAATGCTTTACATATGTTATCTGATTCAATCATCACTTCAAGACTTATTAAAGTCCATTCTAAAAACAAGTTGCAGAGACATTAAGAAGCTAAGTATTGGACTAGTCCTTCCCACCAGATAAATGACAAGGAAAGGCTCAATTTAAGCACTTTTATTCACAAACCTCTCCTTTTATACTACAATTCTACACGGAAGCCTCATTCTTAATAGACAGCTTACATAACTGTCTTCTCTTGAATTTTATAGCCACTACTTTATTTAAATTTTGATATCTATATAAATAAGCAACATCAGTTTGATACTTTCTTTATTAGAATTTGTGGCCCAATAGAATCACACTTACCGGTTTTAAAGTGAGAGTAATATTCTTTGAAAATATGTGAAGATATTCGTGATGAACACGACAAAATCAGCTGTTTTGGAGGAGACAGAATTTTTATTTTGTCTTTCATTTCACTCACTAGTATAGTTACATTCTGTAAGGACTTTACTATTTCAGAGCAATTTCAGATATATTTAGTTCATTTGAAGTTAAAACCTTGCTTCACAGACAGGTTACATCAGTCCCACGGAGAGGGTGAAAGACTGAAGACCAAAACCCTTCGATGGCCTTCAAGCAGCCTCCTTACTTGGTAGCACAGCTGTGAACACACTGTCACACGTCAGGTCCCCAGACTGAGCACCGCTCACCCCGCTGACGTCCCGAGGAGCCACCTTGGGGCTCCTGGCCTCTCAGGATGTACAGACCTCTGGAAGAAAATATATGGATGTGTTAGCTCAGACCCTCTTTGAGCAAAAGAGAGGCAGACAGATTTGGGGGTTCATTTTGATTTCTAGGCTCAGCAATGTAAAGTCCCCATAAATCATGCCACTTCATGGCCTTTTACACCCCAAGACCATCCAGGGTCCTGTGGGTGTGCCGATAGTGGCAGAGTTGGGGAAATGATTATCTCCATAGACCAATCAATAGAATGCATTTTTTTCACTGTGCAAGGTGTATTTGGTATTTTGTTGGTATGATACTGCATTGGTTGGACTGTTCACAGGTACATCTTTTTTTTTTACATCATATGGTAGTGTACATGACTGATATATATAACACATAAAATAAAATGCTTAAAACAGTTATGCACAAGACATACAATATCAGATTTGTATACCGAATCTCAGCCTGTCACCAACTGGGAAAATGACCGTGCTTGCTGATGAAGCAAGAGTAACATAAATCTGGTTTGAAGGGCACCTGGAGCCTGTGTGCCTTTGGCGTGGTGTCAGGAGGCTACTTTATGCTGGCTAGTTTAGGACCACACGGATTAAGTACCATCTGGCCTCAGGATAGAAGTGTGGGGTTTTGTGAACCATTTCTATTTTGAACTATGGGAGACTGATGCTTTTCCCAGACTGGGAAATCCTCCTGTGACCTGGACAGTGATGGGCTGACACTAGAAGACTAAACCTGCAGCTCCTTTTGAATCGCCCACGGGGGATCCACACTCTTCTTCAAACAGGCCTCTTCTTCAGGAGTCAGTCACCTTTACAACACCTGATATCCCATTTTGTCACAAGACACAAGGAACACTAAGAGAGGCATCATCCTCTCTACCACAGAGACCCTTAATCATGGTGGAGGTTGGATGCACCCTCCTAAGATTCTGCATTATATTTCTTCTGTATCAGTCACACACCATCCAATGGCCCCGGATGTATTTTCTTTCCAATCAGTCACTTCATAAGCACTGCCAGCCACCTGTTTGTGAAGCCATTTCCAATGCTCCTCATCCCCATCAGCACCTAACTTGGGGCGCAGAATCTTCAGGGAGACACCGGTGGTATTCGCTCCACCCAGGCGCACTGGACTCTCTCTCCATGCTCCCCAACGATCCACCCATGGCAGCTCAGTGGGTGCACTTCCTTCCTTCCTCCACCAGGTAAAGGAACCAGGCTGAATCCTGATTGCAACCACTTCCAATTTCACGTTTTTCAGGAAAGCCACTTGTCTTCCAAGCCACATAGGCCAAGAGAGCCACTGGGTTGGAAACAACAAACAGCGCACAGCTGGGGCTGTGCTCTCCATTAGGAATGATGAGCTTAAAGATGTTCACATCATGCTGGACCAAGTTAGGACGGCTTCTCCCTCCTGCTGCTGTGCCTCAGCTGTGGTAATAATGGGCCTGGAGGTTGCGGATCCATTACAGTCTTTGCCACAGAGTTTTGGTGTTCTCAGGAAAAGGCTGCGGTGCTGGAGACCCGTCATCTCTCCCTTCAGTTTGTCTTCATGACGTCAGCAAGAGCAAGTTCGTCTGCCACGTCCTCCATTAAGATACTGCTGTCACGGGCCACACAAGCACCACCAACCCTGACAACTGTGATCCTATTCCAGGAGACCTGTCCTTCCTTGAGGAGATTCACAGTCAGCTGGTCATGAGACTAGCTTTTGGTCTTAGAACAGGCAGGCATGAGGGCACCCATTTGTGAGGTCCAGACTCAGCGGCAGCGAGTCCAGGACAGCTGAACATTAGAGATCACTTTTACACCAAAGGAAATAGTGATCTTCCAAACCATCATGATTTACAAACAATCCCTCTAACACCTTCAGGGCAATATCCACTAAGTTGCCAGACCTTTCACACTAACCCTCTGCCCAGTGAGTGATGACTCACAGGAAGCTCCGTGCCCATTGGTCCTTTGCTCAGAGTCCGTCCAATCACAGAGTCTCGGGAGACTACTTTGACTCATGGTCTCTGATATTGCACACAGGAGCCCCACTGAGTGAGTCCTTCATTCCCTGACAACTGCTTTCTCTGTTCACCAGTACTTTTCACCCCAGGATGGCTCTGCAGGTCCCTGAGGCTCCCTGGATAGTGGCTCTGACTGTGACACTGCTGGTGCTGAGCAGCTCGGTGGTTCAGAGCAGGACCCATCCAGGTAAGAGCAGAGCAGCTCTGCTGGAGGGAGGAGCTCAGGGAGTCACTGCTGGGGACTTTCTGCTCGGGGACCAGACTTTGAGAACGGCTGTGGGTTCTCCTGCCACAGACCCGAGTTCTTCCTTACCAGCTAGAGAATCAAGCTCACCTCCTCCTTTCCAGCCAGCAATCGGTTCTCTCCCTGGGACAGGGGTTCAGTGGGCAGGGGACAGGTGCCAAGGGGGCAATGTGCCTGCTTCTTGTGTACTGTGGGCCACAAGGTCTCGGAGAACTTTGGGGGACGAGGTTTCCAGACACCAGATGGCCTTCAGGGCCCCCTCACACCTGCACCCAGCCCTGAGGGACTCAGCTCACCCTGCTCACTTAGCACCCAGGGACTGCGGAGCTTTATGCTCCCAGGGCAGAGAAGCAGCCTGGGCTGGTGGGACAGAGATGGAGAGAAAGGGGGTGGGATGGGCGTGGTGCTGCGCTGACTCCACTCTCCTTGAGGAGGATTCTTCCAGTCTCCCCGCAGCTGTGATGAGGTTTGTAGAAAGAATGAGATGAGAGTGTGGGGGCTGTGGAAAGGGACTGAGCAGAGAGGATCGGGCAGCCGGGAAGGTGAGACTAAAGGAAGGACTCTTCCTCGCGGTGCCTTCTGGAGGCTAGAAGGTTGCTACTGACATTTCTACTTCAAATTTGTACCCAGCACCACAGGAGGAAGGGCTGTAAAGTAACTGTCTCAGTTTTCCACAAACTTCCTTCTGCCTTCATAGACCCTCCACACCCCTCCTAAATACACCTAGTATACGCTCATTTCACCTCATTTTCCTGGGACAACTGTATTTCAGCCTCCTGAGTCCAGCTCCTCAAACCCCGGGCCTCTGTTGTTACCTCAGGTCCACCTGCTGTAGGGCAGGGAGCACTTGCCCTCGGGGGTCACAGAGGGCACCGAGCCCCAGGCAGCAGCACAGCTCGGTGGGAACTGTGCCTTCAAATCCTGGGAATCACAGAGGGGGGCAGCTGGGGAAAGGGCCTGGAGGTGTGCGGAGGACACTGAAGGCCAGCAGGGGAGGGGGGCAGCGCCAGCGTCCCATAGGGAAAGCTGTTCTGTGGGGTAACCGGCAGCAGGAGTGGGCAAGGAAGCCACTGAGATGGAGCAGACAGTGGAGAGGGCCAAGGAACAGCGGGAGGGGAGTGGTGGAGGGACAAGGGGTGGACGGACATTTGTAGGAGGACTGGGATGCGGACGTGCAGGTGTGTGAACAGCACCGAAGGTAACTTCCCACCCAGAACAGACGTTCACTGAAAGCTTCCAGAGCAACAGGGCTGTAGGGAGAGAGGGCAGCGGGGACGGCACTGCCCCTCACGCTCCTCCACTCCACACAGATTTCCAACCTCAAACAGGACAGGAAAGGCAGGAGAGGGCAGGGGAATATGGCTGAGCTCCCCTGCTATGGGGCTGGGGGGTAAAGAGATCGCCCCAGGAAGAAGCCACACAGCCAATTCTAAGACACCAGAATCCTGGGGCTACAAGCTTTGATTCTGGGAGACCTAATGTGCGCCAAGGCGTGGTCTCTCTCACCTCACACTCCTGCCAGGTCTTCAGGCCTCACCCCTGCCCCTGTCACCTCACCTGGCCTCCTGCAGAAGCTCCCTGTGCTTTCCAGTCCGCCCTGTGAACCTGCTCTTGTGTCATTTTTATCCCCCAAGTAAAACAGCTAGGAAAAGCCAGGCACAGTGAGAAGCGCTGGCACCCTAGGCACAGCGCATCTGCAGCGCTCCAGGGCTGCACACTCAGTGTGGTCTCAACCTGTGGGACTGATCAGCTTGGCATTTAAACTTCGGATACCTTTTTCACCGAAGTGACAGAGAATGCAGTTTAAAACCACTTCCTAAACTTGGTTAGAGCTCCCTCTAATGGTTTGTTTGTCTTGCTTCACTGATGAGGAAACTGCTCTCAGACAATGCATGTAGAGAAGACCGTAGGAATCTGTGTTGAGATGTGCATTTGTGCAATGGAGATCACACGCACAGAAGTCGCCTTAATTTCCAGTGTGGTCGGGGACAGAGCAGGCCCAGGGACCCTGCAGAAGCTAACAGGAAGGCAGGAGCCCCTGTGACTTCTGCACTTGCCAGACACTGCGGCCCTGAAAGGAAAGAACAGCGTGTGGGGGAGGCGGCCACACGCCTCCAGGTGGGAATCCCGGCGTCAGGGCCGCTGGGTCTGCAGCAAGGACGCCCAGCTCTGGGGTCTCTGCTTGCGATGACTTCACTGATTAATACTTTCCGCACCTGTTGAGATCAAGTCTTTCTGTAGCTGTGCTCGAAATGTGAGTGAGAGCGCGCCTTACCCATCAGGCTGGACAGACCTTCTTCACATCCACTTGGCAGGAAATCTGGGTCTAAGTCCCAGCCTGCAAAACAAAGAGTAAACAGTACATTCAAGACACTGACTCAGGAGAGAGCGCACTGAGGTGGAGAAGAGAAAGAGGCCAGGGAAGGCTTCCCCGAGGAGGGGACATCTGAGCTGGGTGTGGCCCAGTGAGGGGGACCCTAACAGAGAAAAGCCTGGCTGTGCCTTCCCAGCCCCCGCTGCCCCTGCAGCTTCTCTGCCCAGGGACCGGTGAGGCCCTGCTCCTCCCGGGACCCGCGGGAAGTAGCTCCGGCTGCCTCAACTCCACTCCGGCACCATCGCTGACCTCGGCAGGCGCCCCAAAGCCACTGAACCCCTACTTCCACCCCCGCAGGGTTCAGAAAGCCCTCCCGTGTCGGGGTGAGAAAACCAAGGCCCAGGAAGGTTCGTGGTGTGCGCCTGTGACCCCGGTGTTCCGGGAGGCTGGTGCCGGAGGACTGCAAGTTGGAGTCGGGCCTGGGCAACATATTTAGCAACTCAGGGACTCGGTGAGACCCTGTCCCAAAGAAACAGAAAGAGATGGAGGAGGAGACGGAGGGCTCAGGGACAGCCCAGGCCCCCGGGACTCGGTGGTTCAAGACTCAGCCCCGCGTGGGAAGGCTCTGGCGGGACAGTTGTTAGCCGCGGTCAGGGGTGAGCCGGGTCCGGGAACGCAAAGCGCTGCCCCTGCCGCCGGGTCCAGGGCCCGTGAGTCGGCCTCGGGGGCGGGGGGAGAAAGGGGTCGAGGCTCGGTGCTCCGCCCCGGGTGGGGTCGCGGGCTCCGGGGACCCCGGGCACCGGGTCAGCCGTGTCCCTGCTCCCGGCAGAGAATTACCTGCACCAGAGGCGGTACGACTGCTACGCGCGCAACGGGACGCAGCGCTTGGTGGAGAGATACATCTACAACCGCGAGGAGTTCGTGCGCTTCGACAGCGACGTGGGCGAGTACCGCGCGGTGACCGAGCTGGGGCGGCCGGACGCCGAGTACTGGAACGGGCAGAAGGACTTAATGGAGCGGACGCGCGCCGGTGTGGACACGGTGTGCAGACACAACTACGAGCTGAACGAAGGCTTCACCCTGAAGCGCCGAGGTGAGGCCGGGCCGGGGACAGGGACAGCGCCCCCTCGGGCTGGGGCGAGGGCTGCGCGGACGCTGGGCGGGGAACCGGGGACCCGCGGCTGAGACGGGGGCGGGGTCCCCCGGGGACGGCGCAGGATGCGGCCCGCTGAGGAGACGCGGCCCGAGTGGGGACGGAGAGGGACGCGGGAGCCGGACGCGGGCGGGCAGGGCAGGTGGCCTGAGAGGGCCCCTGGGGCTGAGCGCGGAGCGGGGGTCTGGGGCTGACCCGGGCTCCTCTGCGAGTCCCCGTGGCTGTGGGAGGCGACTGCGTTTAGGAAGCTGCTCAGTAACGGGGGGAAAACGCGTCCACGAGCGGGAAATAGGGTGGGCAGCCACGGCAGGGCCCTGCCGGTAGTGTGCGGGAACATAAATCTAGAGTATCGTTTCCTTTTTTTCCTCATTCCTGAAAACATTTATTGGTACTTCTTTCTGATACATAATGAACAGGTATGCTTATTGCATTTTAATCCTTTTTATTTCTCCTTCCCTTCCCCTCTCTCCCCTCCTCCTCTATCCCTGGGTCACCTTCCCATCTGCCTATCGCCTACGTGTTTTGAATTTTGCTTTTAAGCTGTTCATACTTTCGGTTTTTCACAATAGAGAGACTATATGACGCTTAAGCGTCTGGCTCTCATTTGTTTCACTTAGCGTGGACTCGAGGTGCGTCATTTTCCCACCAATGGCAAAATTTTTTCTTCATGGCCAAGTAGGACTCCGTAGTGTATACGTTTTCTTTATGTGTTCTTTTGTTAATGGGCGTATAGATCCGTTTCCAAGACCCAGATACTGGGAGTGCTGCTCTAGCAGTGGCTGCTCAGGTAGTACCGTAATATGCCATTTTTAATCCGTTTGGGAAGATACCCAGAAGGCGTATGGAGGGGTCAAACGGGATTTCTCCTTTCAGGTTTTTGAGGAAATCTCCACACAGAGTTACGTGTGACTGTACCAGTTTGTGGTCCCACCGACAGTGGAGAAGGGTTCTTTTCCCCACCTCTCCAGCACCTGTTGCTTTTTGAGTTCTCGCCGGTAGCCATACTTCCTGGAATAAGAGGGAAAGTCAGGGTTGTTTTGATTTGTGTATCTCTGCTGAACAGCTTTCCGTGTGTACGTTGGCCACTCATGCTGCTTCTGAGAAGTATCTGTCCACTTCCCCTTCCCATTTTGGGGGGGCCTTCATTTATTGAGGCTAATTTTTTTATTGCTTTATGTAACTGAGTTTTGATCATCTAATGAGCAGCTGGCAAATGTTTTCCCCATTCTGTAGGTTGTCTCTTACTGGGTAGTTCCTTTGTTGTGCAGAAGCTTTTTAATTTTATATAACATCATTAGTTGCCATTTGGTGCTATTTCTTGTGTAACTGGGATTCTGTGTGGAAAGTTTTTACCCATTCTTATGTCTTCAAGAGTTTAACCCATTTTGTCTTCCAGTAGAGTCAGTGTTTCTGTTTTAAAACTAGGTTTTTGATCCATTTCGATTGATTTTGTACAGGGTGAAAGACATACATCTAAATTCATTCTTCTGCAGGTGGCTGCCCAGTTTTCCCAGCATCTCTTGCTAAAGGCCATCCAGGCTACTGCATATATTTTATACCCTTTTGTAAAAAATCAAGTGGCTGAATGTGCCTGGGTTGTTTCTGCACCCTCTGTTCTGTTCCATTGATCCACATTCTGTTTTGGACCAGTGTCATCCTATTTTTATGGCTGTAAATTTGTAATATAATTTGAAACCTAGAATTGTGATGCCTCCCACTTTGCTCTTGTTGCCCAGAATTGCTTTGTCTGTTCTGGGTCTCACCTGATTCCAAATAATTTTTAGGAATTTTTTTCTAGTTCTGTAAAGAATGCCACTGGTATTTTGATTGAGACTACATTAAATCTAGATGCCATTTTCACAATATTGTTGCTACCTATGTGGGAACAGGAGATACCTTTGCATTTTCTGAGATCTTTTTTCATCTTCTTTTTCTGAGTACTTTGATTTAGAGATCTTTCACTTTGATTAGATTAATTTGTGTATAATTAATTTTTGAAGCTACATGAATGAAATGACTTACCTTATTTCCTAATGTGTTCATTGTTGATATACAGGAAAGCTATTTATTTTTGTGTACTTGTTTTGTGTCCTGCTACTTTGCTGAGTTTGTTTATTATTTCTAAGAACCTTTTGGTTGAATTTTGTGAGTTGTCCAAGAATCCAGTCATCTGTGACTAGGAAGGCAGTCCCGTCCAGCACCTAGAGAGAAGAAACACACATGAAGAGACAGTAGAGTCCAACAGAGGGACAGTGGACTTTCTCCTGGACAGGACAGGCGGGCTGGAGGGAGCCACACATGGGCGGGACATGGTTTTTGAGGAGGCAGAGCCAGGAGAAGAACGCGAAGCACTGAGTTCTAGGAACAGGAACATTTGAGCTCCTCCTACTCTGTGTGTAGCCCTTTTACTTCTTTCTCTCTCCTGATTCTTCTGGCTAAAGTTTCAAGTGCTACAGTGAAAAGAGTAGTGACAGTGGACATCCTTGTCATGATTTGATTTTAGAGGGAAAGCTTTCTCTTTTTCTCTGTTTGACGATGTTGGCAATGGGTTTGTCATAAATGGTCTTCATCAGTTTGAGATAGAGTTCTTCTATACCTATTTTTGTTTTTATCATGACCAGATGGATTTTGTCAAAGGCTTTTTTGGCATCTATTTATATGGACATTTGGCTTTTATCCTTGCTTCTGTTCATGTCACTTACTGATTTTTTGATTTACGTATGTTCAATCAACCTTGCATTCATGAGGTGATGCCAATTGATGATTTGTGATTTTTATAATTTGTTGGGCTGTTTGCAAGTATCTGATAAGGTTGTTTGCAGCTGTGTTCATTAAGGATGTTGGCCTGGGGTTTCCTGTTTTTGTGAAGTCCACATCCAGTTCCGCTATCAAGGTCCTGCTAGCTTCCAGGGATGAGTTGAACTCTTTCACTTTCATGTAAGAGTTTGCAGAGTGTTGACTTTGGATCTTCCTGAGATTCTGGCAGATGTAGCCATTGAATCCATCGACCCCTGGGCTTCTAAATGATGGCAGGGTTTTTAATACTGCCTCTACTTCATTGCCTGTTATTAGCCCATTCAGACTTTTGCTATCTCCTTGGCTCAATTTGGTAATTCATATGTGTCTAGGAATTTCTCCATTTTTCTAAGTTCTTTAAATCATGAGAATATGAATTCTTATTATCTTCTGAATTTCCCACAGGACTGGTCATAATTTTACCTCTTTCATTTCTAATTGATTTGATATGGTTTGCTTCCCCCTCCCCCCACTCTCTTGGTAACTTCGACCAAGAATTTATCAGTCTATGTTGTAATTAGCTCTTCCCTGTTTCCCATTTAAACAAGTAAGCACTACAAGAAGCTGAGATTTTGTAAAACAGGAAATGACAAAGTCAGAGTTGTGTTTTCAGAGTGTTAAATGGATTAAAAACAGGAGGGATTGGTATTAGAGGTAGAATAAGAAAAATTTATTATTGTCTAAGGAATGGAAGTCAGAGCATGAACTGAGGAGGAAGAATGAAAGTGCAGAATTTCTAATGTAGATATGTAACAAAATTCTAGAAGTAACTGAGCAGATGTTTCATGGACATTTAACAAGGCAGTCTTAGAACACAAAGAAATCTTTTTTTCCTTGGCGAAATTTGGCTTTTGTTTTTATTTTTTAATTTTTAATTTTTTTTATTTTATAGAATAAAGGTGAACCAAAATTTCACAACAAAATAACAGGAGAATAATAATAGTTCATATATTACATGTTATTATCTTTAAAGTACTTGTTGAGGGCACAAGATGTGGGTATAAAAATTCCTCCAATCTGTATTATCATATACCTTCCTTTTTAATGAACTGAGATACTAACAGTAAAATTGACTTGCATGTTTTCCCTTTTCCCTGTTGTCCTTTCCCCTTTCACCCACCCTAGTTCCTTTTCCCTTTTGAACAATTCCTTCCCATTTCTCAATACCTGTTGTACATTTTAGACTTTATTTACTCTTTCAGTTTCTCATACCAGAGAGACAATAGGAAATGTGTTTTAAGGAGTATGACAGTAGACACTACTGAAGCTGTAGACTTAATTCCAGTACCACCTAGAGGCCAGATGTGTACTCCAGGCAAATTTCCTTAGAGAATGTTCTGGGCTCTAAAACAGACAGGCCAGTATAGCTTCTGATTTGCATGAGACCAAGGAGTCGAAAAGAGAAAAAAAATTTAACTTCATTTACAAATTATGATTCAGACGAGCGTTGAACTGGCAGGTGAACTGAGTTTACGGAAGTGAGTCAGTAAAATGGCAGCTAAATGTAAATCACCTGGAGTGGAAGCAGGCTGGCAGTGTGGGCACCTCTGAGCACGAAACCAAGTTGCTGAAGAAACCAATAGTTCCCGTACAGTTCAGAAACATCCTTTCACCTGACCCTCTCCCACTTTGCAGTATTTGTGTTCCCTGGGAAACAGAAATTTGAAAAGAACTGAGATTAAAAAAAAAAAAAAAAGAACTGAGATAGTAAGCACTAGAAGCTCTGAAGGGGAAAATTCTACCGAATACGCTTTCTCTTGAGGCAAATGGATCTTTTCTGATCTTGGAAGGGATTGAAATTCTTGGCGGTAGAGGCCCAGAAGTACTCACTATCTGTAGGGCTCAAAGTCACAAACAACAGAGAAACTGACATGTGAGCATAAGGCAAGAGTGACCTGGAAATAAGACGGTGAGGAGAGCACAGAACACCAAACAGAGAGCTGGAGAGCACAGACAATGCCTGCACATGAGTTTTCTCAAGGAACCAGTAAAGATGCTGCAGAGGAAAACTGCAACAGATTAGAATT
>PVJX010046967.1:0-12071 GCA_004027295.1 Dolichotis patagonum | reverse complement strand
GTGGCCGCGGCTTGCCAGACCACAGTCACTTCCCAGGGCGGCAGGCTGCTTACTGTTTGACTAAGCACCCTAAATTCCAACATGGGGTGGATCTCCGGAAATACTCTCCTTTTTGTTTTTGGACACTGGGGTGGCCGCGGCTTGCCAGACCACAGTCACTTCCCAGAGCGGCAGGCTGCTTACTGCTTGAATCGGTGCCCTATGTCCAAAAGTGGCGTGGATCTCAGGAAATGTTCTTTCTTCTTGTTTCCCCTCCCTGGGGTGGCCGCAGCTTGCCAGACCACAGTCAATTAATAGGGCGAATTGTGGCTTACTCTTTGTCTTGGCGCCCAAGTTCCAACATGTCGCACATATCAGGAAACCCTCTTGCTACTTCGTTCCCCGCCCTGGGGTGGCCGTGGCTTGCCAGACCACTGTCACTTCCCAGGGCGGCAGGCTGCTTACTGGTTGGCTCAGCACCATATTTTCCAACATGTCGGGCATCTCAGGAAACCCTCTTGCTCCTTTGTTCCCCGCCCTGTTTTGGACGCAACTTGCCAGACCACAGTCACTTCCCAGGGTGGCAGGCTGCTTGGTGGTTCACTCAGCACCCTAACTTCCAACATGGCGAGGATCAAAGGAAACACTCTGCTTCTTGTTTCTGCGCCCTGGGGTGGACACAGCATGCCAGACCACAGTCACTTCCCAGGGTGGCACGTTGCTTACTGGTTAGCTCGGTGCCCAAAATTCCAACATGGTGTGCATCTCACAAAATGATCTTGCTACTTGTTTCCTGGGCCTGGGATGGCTGCGGCCTGCTATACCACAGTCACTTCCCAGGGCGGCAAGCTGCTTACTGGTTAGCTAGGTGCCCTAAGTTCCACATGGCACAGATCTCAGGGAACGCTGTTGCTACTTCTTGTTCCGCGTTGGGGTGGCCACGGCTTTCCAGAAGACAGTCACTTCCTAGGGCAGCAGGCTGCTTACTGGTTTTATAGGTGCCCTATGTTCCAACATGGCCCGGATCTAAGGAAATGCTCTTGCTTCTTGTTTCCCATCCTGGGGTGGTCTCGACTTGCCAGACCACATTCTTTTACCAGTGTGGACGGCTGCTTGCTTGGTGGCTCTGTGCCCTAAGTTCCAACATGGTGCATTTTTCAGGAAATGCTGTGCTTCTTGTTTCTGCATCCTGGGTTGTCCGCGGCTTGCCAGACCAGAGTCACTTCCCAGGGGGGCATCTGCTTACTGATTGGCTGAACACCCTAAGTTCCAACATGGTGCGGATAACCAGAAATACTATGCTTTTTGTTTTCGGAAACCTGGGTTGGCCACGGTTTTCCAGACCACAGTCACTTCCAAGGGCGGCAGGCTGCTTATTGCTTGGCTCGGCGCCCTAAGTACCAACATGGTGCGGATCTCAGTAAATGTGCTTGCTTCTTGTTTCTCCGCCCTGGGGTGGCTGCAGCTTGTGATACCACAGTCACTTAATAGGTTGAAATGCTGCTTACTGGTTTGCTTGGCACCCTAAGTTCCAAGATTGTGCGGATTTCAGGAAATGCTCTACTTCTTCTTTCTGCTACCTTGGGTGGCCACGGCTTGCCAGACAACAGTCACTTCCCAGAGCGGCAGGATGCTTACTGGTTGGCTCAGCACCCTATGTTCCAACATGTCACACATCTCAGGAAACATTCTTGCTACTTCGTTCCCCGCCGTGGGGTGGCCACGGCTTTCCAGACCACTGTCACTTCCCAGGGCGGCAGGCTGTTTACTGGTTGGCTCGGTGCCCTAAGTTCCAACATGGTGCATACCTCAGGAAACCCCTTTGCTACTTCCTTTCCCTGCCTGGTGTGGACGAGTCTTGCCACACCACAATCACTTAACAGAGCAGCAGGCTGCTTACTGGTTGGCTCGGCGCCCTAAGTTCCAACATGGCACGGATCTCAGGAAATGCACTTGCTTGTTGTTTCCCACCCTGGGGTGGCCGCGGCTGTCCAGACCACAGTCACTACAAGAGCAGCAGGCTGCTTACTTTTTGGCTCAGTGCCCTAAGTTCCAACATGGCGCAGATCTCAGGAAACACTCTTGCTTCTTGTTTCCTCCCCCTGGAGTGGCCGTGGCTTGCCAGACCACAGTCACTTACAAGGGAGGAAGGCTGCTTAATGGTTGGCTTGGCGACCTAAGTTCCAACATGCCCCAAATTTCAGGAATTGCATTGCTTCTTGTTTCCAAGCCCTGGGGTGCCCACAGCTTCACCGACCACAGTCACTACCCAGGGCAGCAGGCCGCTTAATGGTAGGCTCAGCGCCCTAAGTTCCAAGATCATGGGGATTTCAGGAAATGCTCTACTTCTTCTTTCTTCTCCCTTAGGTGGCCATGGCTTGCCAGAGCACAATCACTTACCAGGGACGAAGGCTGCTTACTTGTTGGCTTGTTGCCATAAGTTCCAACATGGCGAGAATTTCAGGAAATGTTCTCCTTCTTGTTTACACATCCTGGGTTGTTCTCAGCTTTCCAAAACATAGTCAGTTACAAGGGCGGCAGGATGCTTAGTGGTTGGCTCAGTGACCTAAGTTCCAACATGGCGAGGGTCTCAGGAAATGCTCTGCTTCTTGTTTCCATGCCCTCGAGTAGCCACAGCTTGTGAAAACACAGTCATTTCCCAGGGCGGCAGCCTGCTCACTGGTTGCCTAGGTGCCCTAAGTTCCAACATGGCACAGTTCTCAGGAAAAGCTCTTGCTACTTCTTTCCCATCTCTAATGTGATCTCGGCTTGCCAGACCACATTTACTTCCCAGGGCGGCAGGCTGCTTACAATTTGGCTCAGCGCCCTAAGTTGCAACATGGCGAGGATCTCAGGAAATGCTCTGCTTCTTGTTTCTGTGCCCTGGTGTGGACGTGGCTTGCCAGACCACTGTCACTTCCAAGGGCAGCAGGCTCGTTACTGGCTAGCTCGGCACCGTAAGTTCCAACATTGCGCTGATCTCATGAAATGCATTTGCGTCTTGTTTCCCCACAATGGGGGGCCGCGGCTTGCCAGTCCACAGTCACTTACAGGGGCGGAAGGCTGGTTAATGCTTGGCTTGGTGACCTAAGTTCCAACATGGCATGTATTTCAGGAATCGCATTGCTCCTTGTTTCCATGACCAGTGGTGGCCATGGCTTGACCAACCACAGTCACAAACCAGGGTAGCAGGTTGCTTACAGGTTGGCTTGGCGCCCTATCTTCCAAGATAGTGTGGATTTCAGGAAATGCTCTACTTCTTTCCACGCCCTGGGGTGGCCGAGGATTGCCAGAGCACCGTCACTTCCCAGGGCAGCAGGCTGCTTACTGCTTGGCTCGGTTCCCTATTTTCCAATATGGCCCAGATCTCAGGAAATGCTCTTGCTTCTTGTTTCCCGCCCCACGGTGGTCTCACCTTGTCAGACCACATTCATTTACCAGGGCGGACGGCTACTTACTTGTTGGCTTGGAGCCTAAGTTCCAACATGTTGCGGATTGAAGGGAATGCTCTGCTCCTTGTTTATGCATCCTGGGTTGGCTGCAGTTTGCCAGACCAGAGTCACTTCCCAGGGCGGCAGGCTTCTTACAGGTTGGCTCAGCACCCTAAGTTCCAACATGGTGCGAATCTCAGGAAATACTCTGCTTTTTGTTTTCAGACCCTGGGGTGGCCCCGGTTTGCCAGACCACAGTCACTTCCCAGGGTGGCAGGCTGTTTACTGGTTGGCTCGGCCCCCTAAGTCCCAACATGGCACGGATCTCAGGAAATATTCTTGATTATTGTTTCCCCACCATGGGGTAGCTGCAGATTGTGAGAGCACAGTCACTTAATAGGTCGAAATACTGCTTACTGGTTGGCTAGGCGCCCTGTGTTCCAAGATGGTGTGGATTTCAGGAAATGCTCTGCTTCTTGTTTCTGTATCCTGGGGTGGCCGCTGCTTGCCAGACCACAGTCACTTCCCAGGGCAGCAGGCTGCTTACTGTTTGTCTCGGTGCTCTAGTTCCAAACATGTCACACATCTCAGGAAACCCTCTTGCTACTTCAGTCCCCGCCCTGGGATTGCCTTGGTTTGCCTGACAACTGTCACTTCCCAGGGTGGCAGGCTGCTTACTGGTTGGCTCAGCACCCTAAGTTCCAACAATGCGAGGAACTCAGGAAATGATCTGCTTCTGGTTTCCCCGCCATGGGTTGGCCGCGGCTTCCCGGATGTCAGTCACTTCTGAGGCCGGCAGGCTGCTTACTGCTTGGCTTGGTTCCCTTTATTCCAACATGGCCCAGAACTCAGGAAATGTTCTTACTTCTTGTTTCCCGCCCCGGGGTGGTCTCACCTTGCCAGACCACATTCATTTACCAGGGCGGACGGCTGCTTACTTGTTGGCTCAGCACCTAAGTTCCAAAATGGTGCGGATTACTGGAAATGCTATGCTCCTTGTTTCTGCGTCCTGGGGAGGGCACGGCTTGCCACACTAGTGTCACTTCCCAGGGCGGCAGGCTGCTTACTTGTTGGATCAGCTCCCTAAGTTCCAAAATGGTGTGGATCTCAGGAAATACTCTGGTTTTTGTTTTCGGACCCTGGGGTGGACGTGGTTTGCCAGAACACAGTCACATCAGAGAGCAGCAGGCTGCTTACTGGTTGGCTCGGCCCCCTAAATCCCAACATAGCCCTTATCACAGGAAATGCTCTGGCTTCTTTTTACCGCTCTGGGGTGGGCTCGGGTTGCCAGACCGCATTCATTTAACAGGACAGACGGCTGCTTACTGGTTGGCTCAGCGTCCTAACTTCCAAGATGATGCGGATTTCAGGAAATCCTCTACTTCTTCTTTACACACCCCGGGGATGGCCGCGGCTTGCCAGACCAGACTCACTTCCCAGGGCGGCAGGCTTGTTACTGGTTGGATCGGCACCCTAAGTTCCAAAATGTCACGCATCTCAGGGAAACCATCTTGCTATTTCATTCCCCACCCTGGAGTAGCACCGTTTTGCCAGACCACAGTCACTAGCCAGGCCGGCAGGCTTCTAACTGGTTGCCTCTGCGCCATAAGTTCCAACATGGCGTGGATCTCTGAAAACGCTCTTGATTTTTGTTGCACCAACTTGGGGTGGCCGCTGTTGTCCACACTGCAGTCAATGCCATAGCGGCAGGCTGCTTACTGTTTGGCTCAGCACGCTAATTTCCAGCATGGCGCAGATCTCAGGAAACACTCTTGCTTCTTGATTCCCCGCACTGGGGTGGCCCCTGCTTGCCAGACCAGAGTCACTCACAAGGGTGGAAGGCTTCTTACTGGTTGGTTCAGCACCCTAAGTTCCAAAAATGTGCGGAACTCAGAAAATGATCTGCTTCTGGTTTTCGCGCACTGGTTTGGCCACAGCTTGCAGATGACCATCACTTCCCAGGGCGGCAGGCTGCTTACTGGTTGGCTCATTGCCCTATGTTTCAACATGGCCCGGATCTCAGGAAATGTGCTTGCTTCTTGTTTCCCACACTGGGGTGGTCTCGGCTTGCCACACAACATTCATTTACCAAGGCAGACTGCTGCTTACTGGTTGGCTCAGCACCCTAAGTTCCAACATAGTGTGGATTTCTAGAAATGCTCTGCTTCTTGTCTCTGGGTCCTGGGGTGACTGTGGCTTGCCCGACCAGAGTCATTTTCCAGGGTGGCAGGCTGCTTACTGCTTGGCTTGTCATCCTACGTCCCAACATGGCGCGGATATCAGGAAACGTTCTTGCTTCTTGTTTCCCCACCAAGGGGTGAACACAGCTTGCCAGACCACAGTCACTTAATATATCAAAATGCTGCTTACTGGTTGGCTCGGCGCCCTTAGTTCCAAAATGGTCCGGATTTCAGGAAATGCTCTGCTTCTTGTTTCTGTGTCACAGGGTGGCCGCGGCTTGCCAGACCACAGTTGCTTCGCAGGGCGGCAGGCTGCTTACCGGTTGTCTCGGCGCCCTAATTTGCAACATGGCGAGGATATCAGGAAACACTCTGCTCCTTGTTTCTGTGCCCTTGTGTGGACGCGCCTTGCCAGACCACAGTCACTTCACAGGGTGGCAGGCTGTTTACTGGTTAGCTCGGCTTCCCATGTTCCAACATGGCGTGGATCTCACAAAATGCACTTAGTTCTTGTTTCCCTGCCCTGGGGTGGCCGCAGCTTGCCAGAACACAGTCACTTACAGGGCGGAAGGCCGCTTAATGCTTTGCATGGTGACCCAAGATCCAGCATGCTGCGGAAAGCAGGAATTGCATTGCTTCTTGTTTCCACGCCCTGGGGTGGACAACGCTTGACCAACCACAGTAACTAAACAGAGCAGCAGGCTGCTTACTGTTTGGCTCAGCACCCTAAGTTCCAAGATGGTGCAGATCTCAGGAAATGCTCTGCTTCTTGTTTCTGCGTCCTGGGGTGGCCGTGGGTTGCCAGACCACAGTCATTTCCCAGAGCGGCAGGCTGCTTACTGCTTGGCTCGGTGCCCTATGTCCCAAAATGCTGTGGATCTCAGGAAATGTTCTTGCTTCTTGATTCCCCGCCCTGGGGTGGCCACAGCTTGCCAGAACACAGTCAACTAATAGGGCAAAATGCGTCTTACAGGTTGGCTCGATGCCCTAAGTTCCAAGATAATGCCGATTTCTGGAAATGCTCTACTTCTTGTTTCCGCACCCTGGCGTGGCCACGGCTTGCCAGACAAGAGTTACTTGCCAGGGCGGCAGTCCGCTTACAGCTTGGCTCGGCGTCCTACATCCCAACATGGCACGGATCTCAGGAAATGTTCTTGCTTCTTGTTTCCCCGCCAAGGGTTGGACACAGCTTGCCACACCTCAGTCACTTAATAGGTCGAAATGCTGCTTACTGGTTGGCTCGGCGCCCTAAGTTACAAGATGGTGCGGATACCAGGTAATGCTCTGCTTCTTGTTTCTGCATCAAGGTGTGCCCATGGCTTGCCAAACCACAGTTGCTTCCCAGGGCGGCAGGCTGATTGCAGGTTGGCTCAGCACCCTAAGTTCCAACATGGTGCGGATCTCCAGAAATACTCTGCTTTTTGTTTTTGGGCCCTGGGGTGGCTGTGGCTTGCCAGACAACAGTCATATCCCAGGGCAGGAGGCTGCTCACTGGTTGGCTCGGCACCCTATGTTCCAGCATGTCACGCATCTCAGGAAACACTCTTGCTCCTTTTTTCCCCGCACTGGGGTGGACTCGGCTTGCCTGACCACAGTCACATCCCAGGGTGGCAGGTTGCTTATTGCTTGGCTAGATGCCCTAAGTCCCAACATGGCGTGCAACTCATGAAATGTTCTTGCTTCTTGTTTCCCCACCATGGCGTGGCCGCAGCTTGCCAGAATACAGTCACTTAATAGGTCGAAATGCTGCTTACTGGTTGGCTTGGTGCCCTAAGTTCCAAGATGGTGCGAATTTCAGGAAATGCTCTACTGCTTTCTGCTTACTGGCATGGCCGTGGCTTGCCAGACCACAGTCACTCCCAGGGCGGCAGGCTGCTTACTGGTTAGCTCGACGCCCTAAGTTCCAACATGGTGCGGATCTCATGAAATGCTCTTGCTACTTGTTTCCGGGGCCTGGGGTGGCCACGGCTTGCGAAAGCACACTCGCTTACCCGGCAGAAGGCTGCTTAATGGTTGGCTTGTTGCCCTAAGTAACAACATGGTATGGATTTTGGCAAGTATTCTGCTTCTTGTTTCTGCTCCCTGGGGTAGTCACGTCCTGCCATACCACAGTCAGGTCCCAGGGCAGCAGCCTGCATACTGGTTGGCTCGGTGCCCTAAGATTCAACATGGCGTGCATCTCAGGAAATGCCCTTGCTACTTCTTTTCCCCCCTTGGGTTGGACGAGGCTTGCCACACCACAGTCACTTCCCAGGGCGGCATGCTGTTTACTGGTTGGCTTGGCACCCTAGGTTCCAACATATCGTCAATCTCAGGAAATACTTTTGCTTATTGCTTACCACCCTGGGGTGGCCGCTGCTGTCCAGTCCACAGTCACTTACAAGGGAGGATGGCTGCTTAAAGGTTGGCTTGGCAACCTAAGTTCCAACATGGCGTGCATATCAGAAATTGCATTGCTTCTTGTTTCCACACCCTGGGGTGGCCACGGATTGACAGACCACAGTCACTAGCCAGGGCAGCAGGCTGCTTACTGGTTGGCTCAGTGCCCTAAGTTCCAAGATGGTGCAGATTTCAGGAAATGCTCTACTTCTTCTTTCCACACCCTGGGGTGGCCACGGCTTGCCAGACCACAATCACTTAACAGGGAGGAAGGCTGCTTCCTGGTTGGCTTGTTGCCCTAAGTACGAACATGGTGCGGATTTCACGAAATGATTTGCTTTTTTTTCCACGCCCTGGGTTGTCCTCGGCTTTCCAGACCACAGTCAGTTACCAGGGCGGCAGGCTGTTTAGTGGTTGGCTCAGTGACCTAAGTTCCAACATGTTTCGGATCTCAGGAAATGCTTTGCTTCTTGTTTCAGTGCCCTTGAGTAGCTGCGGTTTGCCAAACCACAGTCACTTCCCAGGGCGGCAGCCTGCTTATTGGATGGCTAGGTTCCCTAAGTTCCAACATGGTGCAGATCTCAGGAAACGCTCTAGCTACTTCTTTCCCCTCTCTGCTGTGGTTGCGGCTTGCCAGACCACAGTCACTTCCCATGGAAGCAAGGTGCTTACTGGTTGGCTCAGCGCCCTAAGTTCCAACAGGGCGCAGAACTCAGGAAATGCTCTGCTTCTGGTTTCCACACCCTGGGTTGGCTGTGACTTGCCAGACAACAGTCACTTCCCATGGTGGCAGGCTGCTTACTGGTTCGCTCCATGCCCTACATTCAAACATCACCTGGATCTCAGGAAACACTCTGCTTCTTGATTCTGTGCCGTGGTTTGGCCACTGCTTGCCAGAGCACTGTGACTTCCCAGGGCAGCAAGCTGCTTACTGTTGGGCTGAGTGACCTAATTTCCAACATGTTGCGCATCTCAGGAACCCTCTTGCTACTTCGTTCCCCGCACTGGGGTAGCTGCGGATTGCCAAAACACAGTCAAATACCAAGGTGACAGGCTGCTTACTGGTTGACTCAGCACCATAAGTTACAACATGGCGTGGATCTCCAGAAATGCTCTTGCTTTTTGTTTCACCTCCCTGGGGAGGCCGCGGCTGTCCAGACCCCAGTCACTGCCATAGTAGCAGTCTGCTTACTGGTTGGCTCTGTGAGCTAAATTCCAGCATGGCGTGGTCTCAGGAAACACTCTTGCTTCTCGTTTCCCCAACCTGGGTTGGCCCTGGCTTGCCAGACCAGAGTCACTTACAAGGGCGGAAGGCTTCTTAATCATTGGCTTGGCGCCATAAGTTCCAACATGGTGCGGATCTCACGAAATGCTCTTGCTACTTGTTTCCCGGGCCTGGGGTGGCCGAGGCGTGCGAGAGCACAGTCGCTTACAGGGCGGAAGGCTGCTTAATGGTTGGCTTGGTGCCCTAAGTAACAACATGGCATGGATTTCAGCAAGTATTCTGCTTCTTGTTTCCGCGCCATGTGTTAGTCATGCCTTGCCAAACCACAGTCACTTCCCAGTGCGGCAGCCTGCTTACTGGTTGGCTCAATGCCCTAAGATTCAACATGGCACGTATCTCAGGATACGCCCTTGATACTTCCTTTCCCCCCCAGGCTTGCCACACCACAGTCACTTCCCAGGGCGGCATGCTGTTTACTGGTTGGCTTGTCGCCCTACGTTCCAACATGGCGCGCATCTTAGGAAATGCTCTTGCTTGTTGTTTCCCGCCCTGGGGTGGCCGCAGCTGTCCAGTCCACAGTCACTTACAAGGGAGGATGGCTGCTTAATGGTTGGCTTGGCGACCTAAGTTCCAACATGGCACGCATATCAGGAATTGCATTGCTTCTTGTTTCCACACCCTGGGGTGGCCACGGCTTGACCAACCAAAGTCACTACCCAGGGTAGCAGGCTGCTTACTGGTTGGCTCGGTGCCCTAACTTCCAAGATGGTGCATATTTCAGGAAATGCTCTTTTCTTCTTTCAACGCCCTGGGGTGGCCAAGGCTTGCCAGACCACAATCACTTAACAGGGAGGAAGGCTGCTTTCTGGTTGGATTGTTGCCCTAAGTTCGAACATGCTGCGGATTTCACGAAATGATCTGCTTCTTTTTTGCATGCCCTGTGTTGTCCTCGGCTTTCCAGATCACAGTCAATTACCAGGGCGGCAGGTTGTTTAGTGGTTGGCAAAGTGACCTAAGTTCCAACATGTTTCGGATCTCAGGAAATGCTCCACTTCTTGTTTCCACACACTCGAGTAGCCGCAGCTTGCCAAAACACAGTCACTTCCCAGGGCGGCAGCCTGCTTATTGGTTGGCTAGTTGCCGTAAGTTCCAACATGGTGCACATCTCAGGAAACGCTCTAGCTACTTCTTTCCCCTCTCTGCTGTGGTCGCGCCTTGCCAGACCACAGTCACTTCCCATGGAGGCAAGGTGCTTACTGGTTGGCTCAGCGCCCTAAGTTGCAACAAGGTGCGGAACTCAGGAACTGCTCTGCTTCTGGTTTCCACGCCCTGGATTGGCCGTGGCTTGCCAGACAACAGTCAATTCCTAGGACGGCAGGCTGCTTACTGGTTGGCTAGGTTCCCTAAGTTCCACATGGCGCAGATCTCAGGGAACGCTCTTGTTACTTCTTGTTCCACGTTGGGCTTGCCACGGCTTTCCAAACAACAGTCACTTCCCATGGTGGTAGGCTGCTTACTGGTTGGCTAGGTGCCCTATGTTCCAACATGGCCTGGATCTCAGGAAATGCTCTTGCTTCTTGTTTCCCGCCCTGGGGTGGTCTCGACTTGCCAGACCACATTCATTTTGCCAGTGCGGACAACTGCTTACTTGTTGGCTCAGTGCCCTAAGATCCAACATGATGCAGATTTCAGGAAACGCTCTGCGTCTTATTTCTGTGTCTTGGGTTGGCTGCGGTTTGGCAGACCACGGTCACTTTCAAGACCGGCAGGCTGCTTATTTATTGGCTAGGCGCCCTAAGTCCCAACATGGCGTGGATCTCAGTAAATGTTCTTGCTTCTTGTTTCCCGGCCCTGGGGTGGCCGCAGCTTGTGATACCACAGTCACTTAACAGGTTGAAATGCTGCTTACCTGTTGGCTCAGCGCCCTAAGTTCCAAGATTGTGCAGATTTCAGGAAATGGTCTACTTCTTCTTTCCACGCCCTGGCGTGACCATGGCCTGCCAGACCACAGTCACTTCCCAGGGTGGCAGGCTGCTAACTGTTTGGCTCGGAACCCTATGTTCCAACATGTCGCGCATCTCAGGAAATCCTCTTGCTACTTCGTTCCCTGCCGTGGGGTGGCCGCAGCTTTCCAGACCACTGCCACTTCCCAGGGCGGCAGGCTGCTTACTGGTTTGTGCGGTGCCCTAAGTTCCAACATGGCGAGGATCTCAGGAAATGCTCTGCTTCTTGTTTCTGCACACTGGTGTGGATGCGGCTTACCAGACTGCACTCACTTCCCAGGTCGGCAGGCTGCTTACTGGTTAGCTCCGCGCCCTAAGTTCCAACATGGCGCACATCTCACGAAATGCTCTTGCTACTTGTATCCGGGTCCTGGAGTGTCCGAGGCTTGCCAGACCACAGTCACTTACCAGGGCAGAAGGCTGCTTACTGGTTGGCTTGG
The DNA here is from genome assembly GCA_004027295.1 of Dolichotis patagonum. Taxonomy (NCBI): domain Eukaryota; kingdom Metazoa; phylum Chordata; class Mammalia; order Rodentia; family Caviidae; genus Dolichotis; species Dolichotis patagonum. The sequence continues at coordinate 434 of PVJX010046967.1, read as the reverse complement.
TTCCCTAAGTTCCAACATGGCATGGATTTTAGGAAACATTATGCTTCTTCTTTCCGCGCCATGGGGTAGCGACTGCTTGCCAAACCACAGTCACTTCCCAGTGCGGCAGCCTGCTTACTTGTTGGCTCAGTGCTCTAAGATCCAATATGATGCATATCTCAGGAAACGCCCTTGGTACTTCCTTTCTCTGCCTGGGGTGGCCGCGGTTTGCCAAACCACAGTCATTTCCCAGGGCGGCAGGCTGCTTACTGCTTGGTTCAGCACCCTAAGTCCGAACATGGTGCAGATCTCAGGAAATATTCTTCAGTCACTTCCCAGGGTGGCAGGTTGCCACACCACAGCCAATTAATAGGGCGAAATGTGGCTTACTGGTTGGCTCGATGCCCTAAGTTCCAAGATAGTGCCGATTTCAGGAAATACTCTACTTCTTCTTT
>PVJX010046966.1:0-12071 GCA_004027295.1 Dolichotis patagonum | reverse complement strand
AGCCAGCTATCTTTATCTTCTGACTTATTTTATTTTTCCAGTTTTACTGAGATATAGTTAACAAATACAATTGTATGTTTTTAAGATGTACAATGTGATATTTTGATATACACAAACATTGTAAAATGATTATCACAATTAATTTAATTAACATATTCATAAAAATAATTTAATTACTTTCCTCCCTCCCTACTCACCTGATCTCCTTTTTGAAATTCTACATCAATTGGTCTTTTCTGTTCGCTGATCTGCCCAGGTGGTCCAGGTGGGCCCTGAAGACCTTGCTCACCCTATTTTTAAGATAAAATAAAACAATGATAGCTCATAAATTACCACAGACAATAATATATATGTTGACTGTAAGAAGCAAAGGAAGGAAAAAGATACTTTGAATGAATACTACAGGAGGAAGAAATCTGAGGGTTGAACAACTAACTACTCACCTTCTCACCCTTGGGTCCCTGAAAATTCAAGCCCATATTCCCCTGAAGAGAGAGGTTTCAGTTTAAAATCTCACTGACAATAAGTAAAAGAATGTACAATGCATAAAGACACAAAGAAAAAGAAAATTACCTTTGGTCCTGGAGGCCCTGGTGGGCCAGGAGGGCCCTAAGACACAGAAAAGGGGAAAATATTATATTACTATATTTATTTTTAAATTATTTTGTTTCATAAAAAAGTAAAGACTGAAAGAATCCTTTAAAAATGTTGTATTTATGGTTGGGGATGTGGCTCAGTGGTAATACACTTACCTCCTGTGCAATCCCCAATAAGGCAAAAAAAAATAGTCCTGGTTTATTTTCCCTCATTGCTTTTTAGTTGGAGACACACATTTAAGCTGATTAAAACAAAATAAATAAGTATCAAAAATTCTGGTAACAGGGCAGGAGTGGGCAGGGGCAGAATGTTAGGATAGGTAAAAGAGAAATAGCACCAGTGACCAAAAAAAATTCAATAAGAAAATTAAGGTCAACAAACATCATTTTTCTGTTATCAGAAATATTGGTAAATTTTGATACCCTAAAGGAATGAATTTAATTTTTAAAAGCATGTGTTTCTTTTTTAAATCTGGGTTTATTTTTCTGCAATCTGTCATGTTTTGAGAATGTTTCAAGGTCTGAAAAATTAAATATGCATTTGTCTGCTCAAGTATATCACTACTTAATCTCAAGGGATATAATTATGTCTCACACTTTGGTAGCATTTCCAAGATTTTGTTTTATCCGCTGAATTAGGGTTAAGTGAAGGAACATTTAGAAGTGTAGAGAGAACTGGTTGAGAGGCCACAAGGCTTACAGACATATCCAGGGAAAACCAATATTGAAATAGCAGCATGAGGGAAAAGGGTCACAGTCCAGAGTTTTTAAAACATAGGGACGGGAAGATAGCTCAGTAAGCAGGGTACCTGCCAGACAAGTGTGACGTTCTGAGTTTGATGACTGGTTCAAAAAAAAAAAAAAAGACAAACTAAACAAAGGGGTGTTTTAATCCTTTCCCAAGGAATTCTAGGAAAGCAAAATTCACTACCTTTTTCTGACAGATTCTTGCAGTGTTTACCAAGTATTATTTCCTTCATTCAGGAGTAGATAACCCAATAACCGCAAAAAAGAATTATACAAGCTATACAGTATAATGAAATCGGCACATAAGTGTATGACAGGTAGAGTGATATATGAGAAACTATTTTGACCGACACACGATTTTCTTGACCTTTTAAAAGGGCAAGAACAAAAGTCTAAGTCTAAAACGTGACTTGAATTAAATCTAATTATTACAGGGTAAAAAGATTTAGAATTTATTAGGGTAGAAAATGCGAGTGACCACAGAGGGCGTAAGAGAGGTGATTGTACAATTAGGTTCTTTGGAAGTTTTTGCTTCTTTCTTAGGATATGCATATTTATGATCCCATTGCAGAGTAATTTTTTATTTTAAAAACAAAACAAAACAAACAAGGATAGCAATGATAAAGAATTTCAAAGATAATAGTAGGAAATTAACAGAAGTTAATACACTGTGTATTGTTATCTTACTAAGTAGTTGTGCAGAGTGATTATTTACTTCATCAATTCAACTGTTTTGTGTGAGTAACCCAAGAAACAAGTGATGATATTTTTTAGTGAAGCTGTTTTTATTCTTAATCAAATAAGTTGCATTTTGAAGAAATGTTGCATCAAGAAACTTGACGATTTTATGATACGATTGCCTTAGAAGATTTCCTGAAGATAGCCAAAACTGCCAACATACTAAAAAGCAACCAAAAAATATTTTAAGGCTGGAGATGTATCCCAGTAATAGAGTGCATGCTTATCATACTAAAGGCACTTGACTTGATCCCCAACACTGAAAAAAAAATTTCATGTTAAATCTTGTCTTTTATGTAGAATACATACTGTTTACCATATCATAAATCAGCATTAGCTAATAAAATTATAGTTATAAATATTAAAAATGAATTATAGTTTCAGGTATTATAAGTAATATTAATATTTTTGAAAGGAGTCATAAAGAAAAGGAGAAAAAATTACAGAAGAAGCTTACCAACAAACCTGGTGGTCCTGGAGGACCAATTGGCCCAGGTATTCCCTTTGGACCAGCTGGGCCCTGTAATAAGTAAAGAAAAGGATGGAAGATGAAAAAAAAAACAACAAAAAACCCTAAATCTAAAGCCTCTCATTGTATCTTACAAAGAAGTAACTGGATGGAGCTTAAATTTAAAGTAGTCACCAGAATTATATTTTGCAATCCTGTAATTCTTCAGTAAGTATTATAAGTAGAATTTTAAAATGTGAACAGTACAAAGATTAAATAATTATAAAGCAATTCTACTAAATAGAATAAATACAGCTTTCAGAAAGCTTATGTTTTACAATGGTAGAAAAAGTGTAGGGCAAACACATAAGAAAATTCTACAAAACAAAGCAATAAAAGTAGTCAAATATTGGTAGGTCTTTTATGCAAATATTAGTAGATAGAAATGGGAAGGTAAAGGCTATCACTTTCAAGGAAGCCTGTCTAATTTTAAAGCAAGATTAAAGAGAAAAAGATAACTGAGAATAACTAAGACAAGTGATAGTATAAAAGCATTATGGATTACTATTTGGAGTCTTCACAAACTGAAAATTTGCCTGCCCTGCAAACCCGCAATTCTATACCTAGGTACAAATCCTAGATTATTTTATAATGAAACAAATTTTAATATATTAACAAATAGAAAGTCATTTGGGCATAAAAATGGCTGAACTACAACTACCTATAGTGATATAGATGGATCTTGTATCAAATAGAAAAATAAGTTGCAAAAATTATTTAAAAATTGTGTTATTTTATAAAGCAAAATGAGATACTATTTTTAAAGAACATACATATATAGAAGAAGCTATTTTTAAGAATCAATGGAAAACTCAGCATGATAAATGTATCTTGTGGAGACACTGAAGAATGTGACTGCTAAAAAAGCACAGATTGATTCAAAACTGTAGTGTTCTAATTCTTAAGTGTTACATTGGATTTATAGGTACTCAATTTACTATTTCACATTCTCAAAAACAGAATCATGTCTCTCTAGACTCAGTTAGAAGTCCTCTGGATACTGAAACCCGCTAGACCACTTCCTATAATTACAGTTGTCTATAATTATAGTTTTGCAATTCCTAAGTCTTCATATAAATGTCAACATAAATGTAATCTTCGATGTATAGTTTCTTTAACTTATTATATTGTACTAATTCATGTTGCACTATGTATCAGAAGGTAAATTTTTAGGATTAGAAGTACTACACATTATAGATATTGCACAATTTATCTATACTATGGCTTTCAAAAGTTGACGAACATCTGCTAAACATAAAAATTTCTATGAACACTGGTCAGAATGATAAAACGACACAAAGTTTATTGAAACTCTCTCTGGTCCAGAAGGTTTTTATTTACCGATAGAAGGTACATACAATGTCTAGCAAACACGATAAGATTTCTATGACTAAAAAAGGGAGTACTAAGGTTTGAGGAGTTGCTGTGATTTTATTCAAGCATAGAGCAAACAGGAAAACTTCTTGATGCTTACTTGTATTCCAGGAGGACCTGGATATCCCGGGTTACCCTTTGGTCCTGGCAACAATGACACAATTATACTACCTGGTTCTCCCTAAAAAACACACACACACAAATAGATGCCATCAGCTATTAAATACGAAAATTGGTTACAGCACAGATAATGTTCTCACAGTGCAATCTGTCACATAAGTATAGTGAAATACTAAAACAACTCAGTAATTTAATGAATAAATTTACCTTTTATAGGAAAATGAAAAAGAAGCCAGAGTGTACTAAAGTTCTATAGATGTACTGAGAGCTTATAGCCATCATGGTAAACCTTCTAGAATTCTCAAGTATACAAACAGTTTGCTGTGGCATGTGTGCCACAGATAAACCATCACTGGCCTATAGTATGTTCTGTTAATCATTTTCAAATATTTATTAACTATTTGCCAAACATTGTGTTATAGTCTGGATATTCAGTAATGAATAAAATAAACAAGATATCTGCTTCATAAGCATAAAAATATGATGGGGAATGTAGATCATAATATGTAAGCAAATATTAACATTCTGTAGGGAACTATGGAGAAAAACAACATGGTAGAGTGAACTATAAAGATATAATGAATAAAATTGCTTTATCATGGGTAGTCAAAGAAAGGCAATCTGTGAAGGTAATATTCAGTTGGAGACCTAAAGGACAATAAGGGGCCAGCCAGGTAATGATGGGGCAACGAGTGACAGGCAGAGTTTGTACAAATGACCCCAAAACAAAGAGTTTGGCACATTCAAATAATTGATTTTAGACTAGTATGAGCAGTGAGTCAAGGAAAATTGGTTCAGGATTACGCTGTAAATTAGGCACAGAATAGTGCATGCAGTTCTCACAAACCAAGAAAAAGAATGAGGATTTTATTTTTAGACACACAGTGGGAACTTTGAAGGTTTAAAAGCAGGAAGATTAAATTAATGATACACATTTTATACTGATCATTCTTCAGTGGTTTAGAATTAACCCGTTGGAATGTGAGGGATAGTAGTGAGAAAAGACTAGTTAATAGGTTACTGCAGTACTTTAGATGAGATATTAAGAGTAGTGTGGTGACAGTGGAGAGTGAGAAAAGTGGATAAGGTTAATATACATTTAACAGGCAAACTTAATAATATTCCATGGTAGAATGGAAAGAGTAAGTATATAAAACCATGAAAAATATAAACACTATTCCAGGTTTTGAGTTTAAAGTGTAAATAATATATAGTGACAAAAATTGTGGACACAAGGTACCAGAGGAAATAACAGCTTTACTTTAGATGGGCATTAATTTGAATGTCTGGGAGATATTTGTGTGAAGATATCAAGGGGACAGTTGAACACATACATCTAACTCAGAAAAGTCTGATCTGGAGATATAAATCTAGTTATTCAGGAATTATATAGTAGTCAATATTATTGTCAATAATACTGTTGACAAACAAAAATAATACTGTTGGCATACAGAAGAAGGGGTCAGTATGCCTTGATACTTGCTGAATAGAACACAAAGAGTTTTCACAGAAGACTACAGAATAATCAGAGATTCAGGAAAGGAAAATGTCATAGAAAAGAATACTTCTAGAGACAACAGGTAATCAATGGTATGAAAGTGTAATAAGATGAACAATGAGACAGGCAGAAAAGAAACTTGAGTGTCATACACACGTTTTCAAGGATATCAGCATTGAGAATACTCAGTCATAGGAACAGAGGAAAATACTTAAGGAGCACTTCTATGTGTGTATTTGCACAATATCTAAAAGAGTCCATTTTGAAATGAAGTCCAAGTCATTATCATTTCAAACTTTGACCTTCTCCAATATATTATCCAAAATATTTACATTCTTACCTTCATACCTGGGATTCCAGGAGGTCCCTAATATTAAAAAGAAAATGGATTATTTTATCTATTTGAGGGGCAAGTATAACACTTTCTAAAAAGAATACAAACTGAACAAACTCATGTGAGATCATTTGTGAGCATTATGTGTTTTAGGGTACTTAGAGACAACATTTATATTAAATACCATAGAATCCTTGCCCTGGAGAGAGCTATCTTATGAATTTCTTTTATTAAAAAAAAATCTGTCTCTAGATCACTGCTATTTTCTTCCACACAAATGTATTAAGCTCATTTTATACTTCTGCTTCTTCCATTAATTCTTGTGTTCATTATGATCTTGAATTTTACAACTTACTGGAGGACCCTGTAAGCCAGGAAAACCGGGACTGCCTGGAAATCCACGTTCTCCCTAAAAGACGTTAAAATCAAATCAAAAGGATGAAAGAACAACAACAACCAAAAAAGAGTATACCAACAATTATTGAAAAGATTTCTATAAAAGCCATTGTGAAACATATCAGGTTGTCAAAAATTTATTTTTCATTTTCTAATTATTTAGGATGCCAGCTATTCACCTCGATTCAGCCCACTAAGATATTTATGTCCCTAATCATCCATTGTAACCAGAAATAAAGAAAAAAATTCTACCCTAGTCATTTTCTTCTGACAAATCCATTGTTAGACTATCACACCAGGTTCCTATCATGACATTTAATAGTTAATGATTTGCCCCAATTTTCTGCATATGTGTTATATAGATTCTTATTTTAATTGCACTATTACGTTTTTTTCTTCGATTGTAAACTATTTCAAATTATTTTTGCAAAGAGAGAATGATAGAAAGAAGGGCATTGATATCACCAAGAGAACAATAATAGCAATAGTTCTAGCAACTGCAGATCATTACGTTTTCTAGGTACCCGGTTTTTCTCACTTACTAATATGGACATTTGGTTTAGAAATCAAAAGCTAAAAATCTTGCAGAAGAACTGCAGTGCATCCTCCTTTCAAGTAGCTATATGCTGTAGCAATCCTAGAAACAATCATGTTAGAAAGTTTAAAAGAATAAAATTACTAAGGCTGCATGTGCTTGCATTATAGTCAATATCCCTTGCCTTACCACCACTTTTTACACATGAAGAAAGTAGATCTAGCAAGGAAATAGCCTCTACAACAAATTTAGAAGGGAGAAAAAAATAATCCATATATTGTAGCTCTAATTCTAAGGGGTTTTTTTCTTACATAGTGAGAAATGTGAGAAAGTAATCTAATATGAAAGTATAGGTTGTAAGTCCATTTAATTTTTTTTATTTGAAAGAGAATAAAACAAAAGGGGGCAGTACAGAGCAGATCAGAACAGGACAACATAGGCAACACAGTACTTTACATTAAGTCAACTGGACATCAACAGTAGCTAACACCATATCTCTTGCTCTGCTATAGTTGAGCATAGTTTCAAATACAATAATATCAAACATAACACAATAGTATAAAGCCATGCATAGAGTGAAAGAATTACAGAGCTTTCTGAACCGAATAACAGAAAAAGATCAATGGGTACTATAATATCTCATAGTCCATTTAATTTTTAAAAACCTGTTGCTTCGATAATTGGTTACCAAACCCAAAAATTTATCGCTAGATCTGCTAAGAAGTTGTTTTACCCAAATAGTTTACTAAAGACAAGAAAGTGGGTCAGGGAAAAATATTTGCCATATCTAAAATTTTGTTTCTCTTTCCAAATTTTCATATACATTATGTTTGCTGATGGAAGAGAATTTCAAGTTTTATACTTAAAGCTTTACCAAGTTAAAAAAAAATTGAAACATGAAATATTGCAAAATTTAAATTGTACTCTGTTTTTCTTTAAAAAGGAAAAATAACAGTCCCTCAAATTACTTTTTTTGGTGATACTGGGGGTTGAACCCAGGGCCTTCACACTGAACTATATCCGTAGCTTCCTTTTTTTAAATTTTGAGATAGGGTCCTGCTAAATTGTTTAGGTTGGACTAGAACTCTGATTCTCACACCTTAGCCTCCATGAGTGCTGGAATTACAGACAAGCATCACCACACCTGGCTCCAAGAAGTACTCTTAATAACTGATATAATATTTGGAGCATACATACCTACATTCTTTTTAATTGTCATCCTACCTTGTACCAAGACAAACAAGGATTTGTAATTAATCTTTAACCCAATGCAAAATACCAGCTAATTACACATGCTTAAAGAATTTATGGGTATTTTATATACAGTATTGAAAATAGTAAGTCAGAACCTATCCTATGTCCTAGACATGAAGCCACTAATCTTGGATTCAATATTTATTTTATTGATTTCTTTAAAGTTTTAAGTCTATCAATTATCAAAGATACAACCTAATATTAGGTCAAAAGACTCTCACCTTGGTTCCATTGCATCCAGGGATACCTTGAGGACCAGGGGCTCCATCATGGCCTGGCATTCCCTTTGTAAAAGGATATAACACACACATAAGATGTTTCATATTACTTTTTAAGTGTATTATTTATTTACTTATTTATTTGAAGTGTTGGGGATGGAATCAAGGGCTTTGCATATGCTTACAGAGCACTGTATTGGGCTACATCTTCAATACTTAAGGGATTTTAAAATTAAAAATCCAGATTATACATACAGGAAGACCTGGTGTCCCTGGAAATCCAGGAAGTCCAGGAGGACCCTGTAAGAAGAAATAAAGTCTTGAAATCAATGAGATCAAAAATAATACCCTACCTAAGGATATTATGGAAATTTTACTTAGGGTTCTTGAGGATGGCATACTATAGGCAGCCTACACTCGCAAAATTGATACAGGATATTTGTCCAAACCAACAAGTATGTGGCTCTGTGAGGAGACAGGGAAACCATACGAAACTGCTGGATTGAAATCTCAGAGAGCTAGCAACCAGATGAAAACAAGAAATGTAGGTATTTAGAAAGTTAAGTAAAGGAACAGAAATAACCCACTGTGGCACTGAACTGATGGATGTTCAGGGAGGAAACAGAAATTCCCTTCAAGTTTGGCGATACAAGAAAAAATTCAACATATTCTTGTGAGTGTGTACCTTACTACTGCAAAACGATAAAGCCTGTGCAGAAAAGAGACGTGATTTCAGGCAAATGACAGTGATAATTCTCAGCTTCTCAGTCTAGATTTAAAAAGGATAGGGCATAGGAGCCATTTTAAAAGATCACACACACCTCAGCTCAACCCAAACTCAGAAGGCACAAACTTCAACAGATCTGGAGCTGGAAGGCATCTTATGTTTCTTCCTCACTTAGCTCCACCAAGGAGGCAACAGGCATCCACCCTAATAGTTAGCTTGGGTGAAGGGCAAGGGTAACTGTGACAGAAAAATAAAAGTCATGGGAGAGGTAACTGCAAAGTGTGTGGTTTGAGGGAGAACAAATTCCAGGCTGAGAAAGTCAGGAAGTGGGGCAGACAACACAGAACCCGATTGACAAGGAGCATAGTCAACCAGGAGGACAGAAACAGGGAAACAAAAAAACAGGAAGCAGGAAAGAGTGACAGTATGAACACTGTGGCAAGAAAAGAGTTCAACCAGGTGATATTTGGAGTGAGGACTGGGGCATCTGAGTATAGAAGTGTTGTTGCAGGGACTAGTGAAAGGTGAGGCAACTTTGGATTCTAGTCTGAACACAAACCCCAAGTCCTTAACACCTCTCCTCCTGTTAGGAGGCATTCACTCCTCCCAGAGAGATCTGGTAATTTTACTATGCTTGGGCCATAGTCCAGACCAACCCATGGACTATGTGAGTGAGAGACTTGGTGGACAATCTGGGTTTTTTCAGTGCACTCAATCTCAGAGGAGACCACTGACAGACCAAAAGGAACTTATCTACAACCACAGAGAGCAGGAGTTCAGACTCCACACTGACCTTCTATTTGGACAGAAGTAGAGAAGAAAAATACTGGACTTAAACAATTATTTTCACTTTTTTTAAACCAACAATATACAAAAAAAATAGTAGGCTGAGGAAAATAACTGCCTTCAGTATAAATACCATTACAGAGTTGAATATTGGATCTATTTTTTTCCTTTTTTGTGCACATTGGGGGAGTATGTATATATGTACATGTATGCAAGTATATACATAAAGACCTTCCAAGATAAGTGAAAACAAAAGAAATTTATGATCACTGATCCAATATTCAAGAACGTACTTTAAAGAAATCCTAAACACAGAAGAGGACAGTCACAAGGATGGGACCAAGGGAAGGAATAAACCATAGTGGGAGAGTAGATAGATGAATGAAAATCAGGAATGAACCAAACACTAGAAAAACAACAAAATGGCAGGAATTATTGCATACCTTTGAATAATAGCACAATGTAAATGTTCTTAATTATCCAACTAAAAGTCACAGATTGACAGATTGTATCAAACACTGAAACTTACCTGTATGTTGTATACCACTAACACATCTCAGCTATAAAGACATACACAGACTGAAAGGATGGCAAATGATACTCCAAACGGTTAATTTGATATGATCCCTTTAGCTCATTCTCAGTACTGTTTCTTGTGCCACTGGGGTTCTGTTCAAAAAGTCCTTATCTACACTTATGCCTTTAAGAGTTGTACCTATTTTATCTTCCAGCAGATTAAGTGGTTGTTTTAATATCTGGTTTATTGATCCATTTTGGTTTTAGTGTAGTACATGGTGAGATATATGGGTCTAGCTAGACTCAATCTTCTGCATGTGGATATACATTTTTTGCCAGCACCATTTCTCAGAGGTTATCATTTATGCAGTGCATATTTTTGGTCCCTTTGTCAAAGATTAAATAGCTATATGTGTTTCTTGTTTCTTCTATTCTGTTCCACTGATCCACATGCTGGTTTTTGTGTCAGTACCATGCTATTTTATTCAATGTAGTTTTTTAGTATATGTTACATCAAGTCTGGGATTGTAATGCCATCTGCTTTGCTTTTGTTACCAAGGCCTGCTTTTGTTGTTGTGGGTCCCTTTTTTCATATAAATTTTAAGATTATTTTCACTAGATCTATGAAGAATGCTGTTGGTATTTTGACTGGGATCACATTAAATCTGTGTATAAGTTTTGTAAGTATAGCCATTTTGATTATATTTGTTCTGCTCATCTAGGAAGAGGGAATATCTTTCCGATTTCAGATGTCCTCCTCAATTTCCTTTTTCAATCTGATGTAATGTTCATTGCAGAGGTCTTTCACTTCTTTGGTTGGGTTAATTCCTAAGTATTTAATTTTTTTTATGCTGCTCTGAATGGTGTTTGGTTACTTTTCTCTTGTTGCTGAGACAAAATATCTTCCCAAAATTAGGGAAGGAAATGTTTATTTCTTACAATTCTTGGAGGTTTCAGCCCATGCTCAGCTGGCTTCAAGGCATGGCTGGGGGGCAGTGATTCATGGCTCCAGCAAAGAGCAAGGTGTGAAGTGGCAAGAGAGAGAAGCCAGCCTTCTTCCTTGTCCTTACACTATATGCTGGCTCCACCCCTGGGTAGGTGTAGCACTCATGCCACCTACCAGAGTGCTATACAACTAACCAATCACAAACACTGGATTTGACCACATCCATGATTGCATGAGGCATTGGTGGGGCACTGATATAAACCATGACAAATGGTACTATTTTCCTAACTTTATTTTTAGTGAGTACATTACCAGTGTATATGAATGCTACTTATTTCTGTGTTTTTATTTTGTATCCTACTACATTGCTGAATGTGGTTATTAATTCTAAGCGTCTTGGTGGAGTTTTTTTTCTTTTTTTTGAGACTTGTAAGTAAAGGACCATGTTATCTGCAAATAATGAGTACTTTGACTTTGTCCTTTGTTTTATGTATCCATTTTGTGTCCGTCTCTTGCTTGACTGCCCTCAGTAATGGTTTAAGGACTATGTTGAACAGGAGTGGTGAAAGTGGACAGCCTTGTCTTCTTCCTGATTTTAGGAAGAAGGCATGATGTTCTCAGTAGGGTGATTTTTAGTCTGTCAATTTCTTTTAGTGTTAAATGTGCTTCTTGTATACAGTGCACTGTTGGATTTTGTTTCTGGATCCACTCAGCTAATTTTTGTCTTCTGATTGGCAGATTTTTTTTTCTTTTTTTTTTATTTGAAAGACAATAAAAC
>PVJX010046965.1:0-12072 GCA_004027295.1 Dolichotis patagonum | reverse complement strand
CCCTCACCAAGGATGGCACCCCTCCCTGCCACCACAGCCCTGGCAGCAGGCCCGTGTACCAATGATCGATTTCTTCAGCTGGTCCCATGCGGCCGTGTTGTCTCCCAGCCAGTGTCCTGCCCAGCGGCCAGAAGAGGGGAATGTGGAGCGGGTGATGACAACTCCTCGCTGTCCTGTCACCTCCTGCACAGCTCTGGTTAGAGAACAGCAAGGAGGTGAAATGATACCAAAGTACGGCAAGAAAGGCTACAGGGCTCTAGCTTTTAAAATTTTTGTGCCTGCAAGTAGAGCAAACCCCAACCAGCCCTGCAACCTGGGAAGTTCTCTCAGAACCTGGTAGGACCCTGCCCAGTATCGCCACCTAGCTGTTCAGTCTTGATCCACCACTCAGGACCTGGTAGAGTCCCACGCAGCAACCTCAAGCAGTTGGGAAGCTTCACAGTACCACGTTGGCTGTGCTGAAGGACTGCCCAGCATACTTCCCACATTTGAGGAGCCTCTGACTAGCATTAGTGACCAGAAAAAGCCTGGCTAATGACCACCACTCAACTGGGGAAACTCCCTGCAGTATGGACAGATAGATTTCCTCAATTCAAGAGTCAACTGAGACCTTGAATTCAGCTTCTCCAGGGGAATACAGGAAAATGACAAAGAGAAACAGCAAAATGCAATCTCAAACTTCCAGCCCATGCTAAACAAGCTTACAAGACATGGATCCATAGAAGAAAATGTAAGCCATATTCCTGAAGCATGTAAAATGATAGTAACTGAAATAAACAACTCCATGAAGCTATAAAGGAACTTAGTTCAGAAATAATCTCCCAGGTAAAAGAAGAAATGCTAAACACAATAAAAGAAATGCTAAACACATCTAAAGAACACATAGTTAAAAAATTGAGGATCATTGCAAAAATATGGAAATGAATGAACAAGATAAAAAAGCAACAGAATGTATGAAACAGATTCAAAGAGATATCCAGGAAATCGAAAATTCCATCAAAAGCTGACAAAACTGCCTCAATGAAAGTGAAGATAGACCTTCAGACCTCAAAGACAAGATTGCAGCTTGTGAACAGGAAAGACCTTTTAAAAATAACAAGGAATCAGGAAATAATAATTCAATAGTTGCAAGATAATGCAATGAAAAACAGTGTAATATTTATAGGTGTAAATAAAAAAGGTGACAACACAAACGATATCAAAAGACTATTTACAGAAGCAATAGTCGAAAATTTCCCAAGCAGGTGAATGGAAACTGACATACAGATACGTGAAGCCTATCAAACTCATTAGCCATAATCAAAATAAATTTACTTCCAACACTTCCAAATTTACTTCAAAATAAAATGACTTCCAACACAGATTGATGTGCCCCATAAAACTGTCCTTTAAAATTGATGAATAAGATATTTCCATAACAAAGAATAGCTGAAGAACTTCATGACCACCAAACCAACCCTGCAAAGAATACTGAAAGATATTCTAGATTGACATAAAAATAACTATGACTTCAAGAACATCAACAGAAAAAAAAATCACTAAGCAAGGCAAACAATTAAACAGAGGGGAAAGGTAAAGAATCAACAGCAGAAAGATAAAATGACAAAAATAAGCCAATATATATCATTTATAATCATTAATGTAAATGGCCTCAATTCACCAATTAAAAGAAACATACTAGCAGAACGGATCAAGAAACAACATCAAACTGCATGTTGTATATAAGAAACCCATCTAACCCAAAAGAAATTCATAGACAGAAAGTCAGAGGATGGAAAACAATACTCCATGCAACAGAAACCCAAAAAAGAATCAGGGATAGCTATTCTGTTGGCAGACAATGTGAACTTCAAACCAAGAATAATCAAAAGAGATAAAGATATGTACTAGTTAGGGGAAAACTACAAGAGGAAGAGATAACAATCTTAAATATATATGCATCAAATTCTGGAGCATCCAGCTTTATAAAACAAATATTAATAGAAATAAAAAATGAAATAAGCAATAACACAATTATAATGGCGGACCTTAACATCCCATTGACACAAAGAGTGAGATCAACTAGATGGAAAATCAGCACAGAAATAACAGAACTGAATCACACCTGAGAACAAATGGACTTAGTAGTAATGTACAGAGTGTTCCTCCCAACAACATCAGAATATACATTCTTCTTAGCTGCACATGGGACAATCTCTAAAACAGACCATATACTGAGCCCATAGCACGTTTAACTAAATGCAAAAGAATCAAAATTATCCCATGCATATTATCTGATCACAGTATCATGAAACTAGAAATTAATGATAAAAAGAAACTGAAAAAACTCTATAAACACATGGAAATTAAATAATACACTCCTGAACAATCAATGGGTTACAGAGGAAAGTAAAGAAGAAATTAAACAATACCTATACACAAATGAAAATACAAATACAACTTACCAGAACCAGTGGGATGCAATCAAAGCACCTCAGAGAGAAGTTAATTGCAGTGAATTCTCAAATCATGAAAACAGAACAAACACAAATAAATAACCTGATGCTACACCTCAAACATTCAGGAAAAAAAAGAGCAAGTCAAGCCCAAAACCCAAAAAGGGAGGAAATTATGAAGATCAGAGCACAAATTAATGCAATAGAGACAAGGAAAAAAATACAAAGAATTAACAAATCAAAGAGTTGGTTTTTTGAAAGAATAAATAAAATTGATAAGCCCCTAACCAATCTTATTTTAAAAAGGAAAGAAAAAACTCAAATTCAAGCAATAAAGAATGAAAAGGGAGAAATCACTAAAGTCCTTGTGAAAATACAGATCATCAACATCTACTTTGAAAACTTTTACTTTCATAGGTTTGATAAAAGAGAAGAAGTGGACAGATTCCTAGAAACATATGAATTACCAAAGCTAGAGTAAGAATATGTGAAACTGATGAATAATCCAATTTCAATTAATGAAAGTGAAAATGTAATTAGAACCTTGCCAACAAAGAAAATCCAACAGGTCCTGATGGATTCACAGCTGAATTCGACAAGAAATTCAGGGAAGACTTAATTTCAATATTCCTCAAACTCTTCAATTAAATTGAAAGGGAAGCAATTCTCCCTAACTCATTTGTGGAACCAAGCATTATCCTAATACCAAAACGAGAAAAAGACCCAACCTAAAAACAGAACTACAGGCCAATCTCCCTAATGAATACCGATGCAAAAATACTCAATAAAATACTGGCAAACAGAATGCAGCAAATCATCAAGAAGATTACACACCATGACCAAATGCAGGGATGGTTTAGCATACACAAATCAATAAATGTAATACATCATATCAATAGAGCCAAAAGTAAGAACCACATGATCATATCTATAGATGCAGAAAAAGTTTTTGATAAGGTCCAGCACTCATTCATGATAAGAACCCTACATAAAATCAGAATAGATGGTCTTTACTCAATCTAATAAAAGCCGTCTATGGCAAACCAACAGCCAGTATCATATTAAATGGTCAAACCTGAAAGATTTCATTCTAAAATCTGGAACAATACAAAAATGTCCATTATCACCACTCCTATTCAATATAGTGCAGGAAATATTAGCCAGAGCAATTAGACAAGAGAGAAATAAAAGGAATAAGGATAGGAAAGGAAGAAGTTAAATTATCATTATTTGCAGATGACATATTATGTAAAGGCCCCCAAAACTTCATTGAAAGATTTCTAGGTATAATAATCAAATTCAGTAGTATAGCTGGATACAAAGTCAACACTCAAAAATCAATAGTATCCCTCTATACAAACAACAAACTGACTGAGAGAGAAATAAGAGAAGCCACACCCTTCACAATAGCATCCAATAAAATGAAATACTTAGGAATCAATCTAATAAAGGAACTAAAAGATCTATTCAGTGAAAATTACAATACACTGAAAAATAAATAGAAGAGGATCTCAGAAAATGGAAAGATATTTCTTGTTCATGGCTAGAAAGAACATTGTGAAAATGACCACTCACCCAAAATTGTTATACAGATTTAATGCAATTCCAATTAAAATACCATTAGCATAGCACACAGATTTAGAGAAATCATTCCTAAAATTCATCTGGAACTAGAAGAGACCTAGAATATAAAAGGCAATTCTGGGCGACAAAGGCAAAGTAGGAGTCATCATAATCCCTCACTTGAAGTTATACTACAAAGCTATTGAGATAAAATTAGCATGGTACTGGAATAAAAACAGACCTGAAGATCAATGGAATAGATTAGAAGATACAACCAAAACTGCAAACACACTCAGCCACCTTATCTATGACAAAAGGGCCAAACATGTTCACTGGAAGAAACATAACCTCCTTAATAAGTGGTGCTGGAAAAACTGGCTCGCCATATGCCAAAAACTAAAACTAGACCTATGCCTATCACCATGCACTAAACTAAAGTCAAAATTGATCAAAATATTAAAACAGAAACAGTAAATCTGCTGGAAGACAAAGTAGGTAGAAATCTTAAAGACATAGGGGTAGGCAGAGAATTCATGAAAAAAATCAAACTGCATGAGAATCAATAATTTCCCAGAATCAATAACTGGGATCTCATCTTAATAAACAGTTTTTGCATGTCAAAAGAATTATCCAACAGAGTAAAAAGAAAACCTAAGAATTTTGAAAAAAATCTTAGTCAATTGTCCCTCAGACAAAAGACTTCTGTCTAGAACAGATAAAGAATTTTTAAAAAATCAGACCTCCTAAATTCAAAGACCCAATCCAAAAATGGGCATCTGAGATGCATACACAGTTCTCAGATGAAGAAATACAAATGACAAATAAATTATGAAAAAATGTTCCACATCATTGGTCGTTAGAGAATTGTAAATTAAAATGACACTGAGATTCCATCTCACTCCACAAAGAATGGCAAGGATAAAGAAAACCAACAACAAATGCTGTGGAGAAAGAGGAACACTTCTGCACTGTGGGTGGGAGTGTAGACTGGTACAGCTACTGTGGAAATCAGTGTGGAGCTCCCTCAAAATGCTGGGATTGGAAGTCTCGTTTGACCCAGCTATTCCACTTCTGGGCATATTCCCAGAAGAACTGAAAACATCATCTCACAGTGGTATATGTGCACCCATGTTTATAGCAGCACAGCATGTAATAGTCAAATCTTAGAAACAACACAACTGAGGAATGGATAAAAAAGATGTGGTATTTTTATACAAAGGAGTACTACTCAGCTATAAAGAAGGACCACATTGAGGTTTTTATGGATAAATGGAAGCGACTTGAGACCATACTTGTAAATGAAATAAATTAAACTCACATGTTTAAATACCGTATTGTCTCCCTAGTGTAAGAAACTGAAAGAGTAAATAAGATACAAAACTTTCAATAAGTATGTGAAAAGATAAGACACTGCTCAAAGGGGAAAAAATAACTCAAGGGAAAGGAGAAAAGAAAGAAGGGAAAACAAAAAAAGATATAAATTTTTATATACACACTTAAGATAGCTAAGATGATTGTGCTACTAATTCTATAAGTTCATGGAACAAAACAGTTAATATTCACAGGATTAGATCAATTTCACATGTTTATAAATGGTAATCTGAGTAACTCTTTCAAAGATTACTATGCAAAATAGCAACCTTAGTTATGTTCCTACCAGCTTGTTTTAAAAGCCTATATTTTCATTGTTTTGGACTCTTCGTTATTATTATTTATTTGTCTCTTTTGTTTCTTTTTATTCTCATACTCTGTTTTGTTTTGTTTTTCTTTTTAATACAGAAAAGATTGATTTATATGTATAGGTTCATGCATTCCTAGAACTTGTCTTAAGAAGTTTACATGAATTGATTTTATTGTGTGTAATGGTGTGAACAGCTACTTCGAAGAAAATGAGATATTTTTGTAGCCATTGCTGATTTCCTATTATCTTGTTGTAAAGTCCAGTAACGCTTTTATTCTTTGTTTTGATTAGTTTTAGTCTGTTTTCTATTATTTGATGTCAATACATGTGAAGGTATGAACAGCTATTTTGAAGAGAACAAGAGATATTATAGTAGCCATTGTTGATTTTCCTATAGTCTGGTTTTGAAAGCCTGTAATGCTTTCATTATTTTGTTTTGAATGCTTTTATATTATTTTGGTCTTGTTTGAATTCATTGTGTGTGAAGATATGGACAACTGTTTTGAAGAAAACAAGAGACATTACGGTAATAACTGTTGATTTCCTATTACTTTATTTTGAAATCCTTTGTTGACTGCATTGTTTTCTTCTGATCTGTTTTGTTTTATTTTGTTTTAGTCTGTTTAAAATAATAATAATAATAATAATAATAATAATAGAGTTTTTGTGCCCAGGGTATGTGATGAACTGTTTACTATGTGTGCAGTTAAGAATATCAAAATCTGGAACTGAAGAAGAGTTGTGCAGACTCATGGAGGTGATTAACAGCACTGTCATCTTTTCAATGTTTACAAGGAGTTCACTATATGATAAAACCACTGGGTTATTCTGAAATGGTAAGGAAATACCAATTCTGCTAATTATTTACTCAATATTTGGTTTTCTATTCTTGAGGGGGAAAGGAGTAAGTTCCTTTTTATGATTTTACTGAAGGTGATATGTACACCACATTGACCTCACAAATTAGAGAATACTAATTCAACAGACGATGCATGGACTACTCAGAAAGAATGGAGGGAACAATAGAAAGAGAGATGTCTCCATTTTTAGATAACAAAGAGGCACACACCATCCATATTGCTTTTGGGTCTTCTAACTAATGCTATCACAGGACTAGTGTCCTTTTGTGTGTTTTTCAATTCAGAATGATAGCTTCTCTATGATGGGACCATTTACTTATTTAAATTGGTCCTATCAGCTATAATCATAGGGCCTGGTTATATTCTTCAAGTCTTTTTGTTTAAGATTTACTATGGCTTGTAGTTATATTCTTCCTAAGTCTAAGAGTGAAACATGAATGGAAAAGCAGAGAATCTACACCCACCCCTGGCTGATCCTACAGACTGTATCATGTAGAGAAGGCAGAGATCAACTCACTCATAGGTGGGCCTGGTCTGAGACCATCCATACAGGCTGTGCACATCGTAGTGACGCACTCTGGAGCCATCTGGAAGGATTTGCTCACTCTCCATGCACAAGGTCTTTCTACTTAGGCCCCTGTCTCTGGCCTCCAAATCTGAGGGGAAAAATTTATAAATGTGAAAACCAGCCCCAGTATTTTCACAGAACAATAATCTGAATCTGAAGACTAATGAAATCCAACACGGTCCCATTTCTTGTTTCACAAGGACAATATAACAGTGTTTGGCTCTGTGCTACAATGGCTTCCTCCAGAATTCTGAATATCAGGTTCACTACAGAAAGCAGAGGTTTTTGTGAAAACTCAGGCTTCCTAAATACTACATCATGAGGGATGGTATGATCTATTAAACTATAAATTATTTTAGATGATTCTAGAAGGAAGATAAGGTTAGTGGGTTCCTATATTATAAAAATCTGAAAATTGGAAATTTATATAATTTATGGAAAATCACAAAATTTATGAAAATATAACTCCTAGGTATTAAGATATAAGCACAACTTTTAATTCCATGCAGTCCATGGCCTGCAATAGAGAGGATGCCACTACTTTAAATTAATTAGTGGCAAAAAAATCATTGAAGGTATATTAACACTAAAAACAAACAATTTGTCTCACAGATGAGTAGCAACAACAGGGGCTTCTAAAAAGTAGAAAGCATTGAGCTCCTCGGAGTACCATTCATCAGACGAACACAATTCCAAAAACAGCTGTGAAATTTATATGTGGGACTTCTTCCAAGACATTGTAGTGTTTCAATATTTTCTAACCAAATTTGACTTAAAATCTGAGGAGAAAACACGATAAACATCCCTGTTGCATTTAGTCCTTATTCTCTTCTCTACATAGGGATTGAATTGTGAATCTTAAGAATAACTTGATTTCTCACGGATCCCTCCTCCACTTCCCTAAGGAAGAATAGCATGTGGCTCTGAGCTTCAGTGATGCCTCCATCAAGGTGTTCAACAGCCAATCCTTGGCCTAGTACCTTACACACAATCAGTGGAGTAAAGTGCTTAAAGTGATTTTCACCTCTGGGTTCCAAAAACCAGCAGACCAATTAGCGCATGTTCCCAGTGGTCAGGATAAACCCCTAGATGCTGGGCTCCTCTACGGGTCATCCTACTTCAATCCAGGGATACACAGCAGAGGGAAACACAGAGTCCTTACATGGCATGTAGGGAGGATGGTTCAGAGTGCTATCCCTGCAGCCTGAAGGGACAGCTCCATTCACAAAACTTGCCGGTTCATTCATATCCTACAAAATAAGCACGCATAGTTCATTTTAAAAGTTAATCATGTCTTCTCCATTCAGAGACAAGAGATTAGTGAATAAATGATTTAAAATCCAGGAATCTCTATAGATGCTTTTGCAGAGAGGTTCATCAAATCCAGAGAAGAATAACTTGAAAGCTCAATTAATCCCTACAAGGTGAGTGGTCAGAGGGTTACAAAAATTCTCCCTTAGGGCAAGGAAAGCTGCAAAGATTTCCTTGTAATGGCCCAGGAGGAATTACAGCAGAAACCTTGGGTGAGATACAAGGTTTGAGGGGTATCAGGGCTTCTCCATACTGAGTGACCAAGTGTTTTTGATATATCCAAAGCATTTCTTCACTATTATTCTCATCTAGAAGTCACAGATCTGCAATCTAAAGGCAAAGACATGCACACCTATCCATGTGAACAGGAACACACATACACACACACTTACAATCCACATGCCGTCAAATTTCAAGCTCTTCCCTGGATTCTGTGTGTTGTTGTACAGCTCTTGAATTTCCCTCTTCCACCACTGGACAGCTGAATTACGGAAAAAGTCTGGGAAGGCCACATAAGCTCGGTATTGCTATAAAAACAAAGTATAACTCATTTGTGATAAGTGAATGTGTTCATGTCAGCAACAAACTCAGCTCATAATCTGATGCTCTGGATGCTCAGCCTTCAACTTCCGTCCTGATTTCTCAGAAGCTCTTCTCAAAGAAAAGGTAAGAGCAAGAAAGACAGTGTGGACAAAGAGTAGACATGAGATGTACTGTAGCAGGTTACAAACAACATCAGCTAGGATTCAGAAGAAAGGATACAATTTGCTCTCATGATATTAGACTAGGATGCATATTTATTTTCTTTTGTTGTATTTATTTTTTTCAAAAAAGCAAAACAGAAAAAAGTATAGAAATGATAAAGAATTTCAAAAAAATAACAGTAAGAAATCATCACTAGTTAATATATTACATACTGTTATCTTAGAAGTAGTTGAAGATACAAAATCAAAACATAAAAATGAACAGATAAACAATGATAGCATAATTCTTTTTGATGAACTAACAAAAACTTAGTAGTATGGTTATCTATCTTGCACATTTAAACATACATATAGATATATGTGGATATGTACATGTTCTTTCCTTTCGAGCATTTTTATTTTCTATTGTTTCCGAATTACATAAAAAGCACAGCTTTACTTTCCTTCCTTTCTCTCCTTTAGCTAGTATTGCATTTGATACAGTAAAGGATCAATATGATGAACCAACAAAATACACTCTTAATAAAGATGCACATAAAAACATAATGTGTAGCTGTGTGTAATATAAGGAGAAAGTTTCAATATCCATTCTCTCTACCCTCAAATAATAAAAGTAATGCCTTTATTTTAACTGTACATATGAATTTAAAGTGTCACTCTTTTGCCAAAGTGAAGGGGATTAAGAAATGGAGGGAGGAGGATGACAGGGAGCAGATGAGGATTAAAAAAGAATAAAGCTATGCTGTGCACAAACTCCCCATGATTCATGTAATCATTATGGATTTCAAATAAGTACTAATAAAAATCAAAATTTAAAAGTGGTATCTCTCTATAAATGGACTGCAAGTTTTTTTTGAGAAAAGTATCTTTTGTTACACTCTTTAGATATATTTTTTATTTCTTTGTGTGCTTTGTGTGCAAACATAATAATTAATAAGAAATAATAATAAATATTCTGTTTAAATATTCACATATTTTGCTGCACTAAAATTCCATAAATGTCTGTATATTCCATGTGCCCTGTCACAGGATATCACAGTAGTTGGTAGACCTCTATACAAAATCTCTTCCATGTCAATCATTCCATTTCCTAAGAGTAAAATAGCTCAATAATATGAGGGGTGAGGGTAGGAGGAGTGGCAGAAAGAAAAATTTATCCAAGGGAATTCCAGTTCCTATTCACAGTATACAAAACAAAGTACAAACCACATGTCTAGATAAAATACAAAGAAAAAAATATAAATGTATCTGTATGTACAGATTCTTACAATGACACAGGTGCCACTTTACATGAGAGTGGAATTTCCATTTGGTTTCCTAAAGCGATACAAAGAGTTTAAGAACTCTATGTCCCATGGCTAAAAACACCTTAACAACACCTTCATTAGTATGGAAAACAGAAATTACTATATGTAAGGTAACCTGCAAAAAGACAGACAGGATAGACATAATTCCTAAGTGTTTCTCCCTTGCTGAACTCATATCCATGGCAGGGAATTTCCAGAAACTTGGGTAAGGCTCCTTGGTCCTGAAAAATCCTCCCCAAAGACGCACAATGGATCTCTTACCTCTACTTGAATATCCCAGTCTAGAGAGGGATCAACAACAACATCAGGGAAATCAGGCCAAACCTGGGGAGAAACAAACATTCAACAACAATGCACCATGCAATTTAATATGTATACTATTTTCCAAGAAAATAGGAACTATTGTCCAAGGATTACTAGAACATCAATTATCATGTATGTCTAATCTAGGGGAACTGAGAACCTGGCGAAGATCTCCAACTGCCTATATGAGGCATATGGAAAAAGGATGAAATAAGAAACAGAAACAATTTTACTAATGAATGATGAGGGGCTGGGAGGTCAGTGCCTCAGGAGGGGCAGAGATCAAGATACTCCAATACAGCCACTTTTTATTGGGTGGGCACGATATAGGAGGACTAGCACAAGATTCAATGCCTTGCAGTTTCAGGAGACAATGATTAATCTTGAAATGACTCAAAAGGGCAGAGATGATTTTATCCAAAGAAGGATCTGGCCCTGCACTGTTCTTTTTAATCTTAGTAGTTTTACTTAAGTATGAGGGAGTGAGAGAGAATGGCCCATGCAAAAGAATTAATGGGAAGTCTCAAAAGGTGATCTCATAAGCCCAAACCTACATTTATCACTTAGGGAAGTGTGCAAAATTAGCCATTGTGAATTTGTGATCTCCAACACAGAGCCAGGTAGATTTTACAAAATTGTTACCGGTATCAACTAAGGTTGGTTGAAAAATGAAAAGCATAGACCTCAGATCCCAAATGCAAAGGACCAAGAAACAACACTTACACACATTCTACCATGCCTAGGAGCCTGCCCTAGGCTGGGGATTGCTGGATCATCCACCCCTTAGATCGTACCTTCCCCCAGACAATGCCTCCATCATTTGGGTACTTGATGAAGACGTCATCTTCCACACCCCGAGTGAAGGCGGGGTAGGGCTGCGTCTCATTGCCAGAAATGGCTGGGTCCTGAAAGCAAAGCACAAGTCAGGTGGGGAACCACGGCCAGGCAATGACAAAGGGGCAGGAGAAGGGGGAATCATGCACACAGGTGTCCCTAGCTTCCATCTGAACTTTAATCTACCCATGAATCCTAGGAAATCAAATTCTTGTCGTCCTTTAATTTCTCTTCCCGCAACATGAAAGAAAATACAGCATAATGCATTCTCCACCAAAGCCGGCCACTGTCCAAACTAGTCACATTCACATAAGGACTAACCAGAATGAGGATGACCCGCATCCCATCGGCCTTCATGCGATCAATCAGAGCCGGAAGCCCAGCAAACTTGGGGCTGAGGGTGAAGTCCAGCTGCCGCTCCATGTAGTCGATGTCTGAGTACTGCACGTCCTGTGGGAGGACACAGGGAAACAGAGGGGCTGAGGTGGTGCAACCCAATTTTGAAA
>PVJX010046964.1:0-12076 GCA_004027295.1 Dolichotis patagonum | reverse complement strand
CAGAATACATGTTCTTCTCAGCTGCCCACAGGACATTCTCCAAAATAGACCATCTATTATCCCATAAAACATTCTTAAGTAAATGCAAAAGTATTGAAATTATCCCATGCATAATATCTGACCATTGCACACTGAAATTGGAAATTAATGGCAAAAGACACTGCAAAACTGGTATGAATACATGGAAGTCAAATAATAATCTTTTGAACAACCAGTGGGCTACAGATGAAATTAAAGAAGAAATAAAGCAATACCTACAATTCAATGAAAATGCAGAATCAACCTATTGTAACCTATGGGATGCAATGAAAGTGGTCTTCAGATGGAAATATATAGCAATAAACTGTTATGTCAAGAAAATAAAACAAGGACAAATAAACAATCTAATGCTTCCTCTGAGGTTTCTAGAAAAAGAAGAGCAAGTTAAATCTAAAGCTCATAAAAGAGAGGAAATAGTAAAGATTACAGCAGAAATCAATGCAATTGAAACTAAAAAAAATACAAAGAAATAATGAATCAAAAAATTGTGGGTTTTTTTTTGAGAGAATAAAGAAAACTGACAAACCTCTAGCTAACCTTATAAAGAAAAAGAAAGAAAAAACACAAATACATGCAATAAAGACTGAAAAAGGGAAAATTACCAGAGATCCCATGGAAATTCAAAAGATCATGAGTACCTACTTTGAAAATCTCTACTCTCATAGAGAGGAAAAAACAGAGGAAATGGACAGATTTCTAGAAACATATGAACCACCAAAGCTCAACCAAGAAGACATAGCAATTTTGAATAACCCAATATCAGCTATTGAAATTGGAAATGTAATTAAAAAAAACTTACCAACAAAGAAAAGCCAAGGTCCTGATGGATTCACAGCTGAATTCTATAAGAAATTTAGAGAAGACTTGATGCCAATACTCCTTAAACTCTTCAATGAAATTGAAAGGAAAGCAATCCTCCCTAATTCATTTCTGGAGGTAAGTATCACTCTCATACCAAAACCAGAGAAACATCCAACCAAAAAAGAAAACTATAGGCCAATCTCACTAATGAACATAGATGCAAAGATTCTGAGTAAAATACTAGCAAATACAATGCAGCAAATTATCAAGAAGATTATACATCATGACCAAGTGGGGTTCATTCCAGGAATGCAGGGATGATTTAACATATGCAAATCAATAAATGTAATACACCACATCAACAGGGCCAAAAACAAAAACCACGTGGTCATCTCAATAGATGCAGAAAAGGCTTTTTGATAAGGTCCAACACATGTTCATGATAAAAACCCTTCGGAAACTCAGAATACATGGTGTCTGCCTCAACCTTATAAAGACCATCTATGACAAACCAACAGCCAATCTTATACTAAATGGACAAAAACTGAAAGCTTTCAGTTTAAGATCAGGAACAAGACAAGGATGTCCACTATCACCACTCCTATTCAATATAGTTCTGGAAACACTAGCCAGGGCAATCAGACAAGAGAAAGAAACAAAAGGAATGAAGATAGGAAAGGAAGAATTTAAATTATCACTATTTGCAGATGACATGATACTCTATATAGAAGACCCAAAAAACTCCATTAAAAGACTACTAGAGGTAATTAACAAATTCAGCAGTATAGCTGGATACAAAGTCAATGCTCAAAAATCAATAGCATTCCTGTACACAAACAAAAAACTCACTGATAGAGAAATTATGGAAATATCACCCTTCACAATAACATCTAAAGAAATGAAATACTTAGGAATCAGCCTAACTAAAAATGTAAAAGACCTATATACTGAAAATTATACTACACTAAAAAAGGAGATTGAAGAGGATATTAGAAAATGGAAAGATGTTCCATGCTCTGGGCTAGGAAGAACCAACATCATGAAAATGGCCATACTCCCTAAACTGTTATACAGATTTATAATGCAATCTCAATCAAAATACCATCGACATACCTCACAGATCTAGAGAAAACACTCCTAAAATTCATTTGGAACCAGAAGAAACCTAGAATATCAAAGGCAATTCTGGGCAATAAAGGCAAGGCAGGAGGCATGTCAATTCCTGACTTGAAACTGTACTACAAAGCCACGGTGATAAGATCAGCATGGTACTGGCAAAGAAATAGACCTGAGGATCAATGGAACAGATTAGATGATTCAGGTATAGGTACAAAGACACTCAGCCACCTGATATTAGACAAAGGGGCTAAACATGTTCACTGGAGGAAGGATAGCTTCTTTAATAAATGGTGTTGGGAAAATTGGCTCTCCACATGCAGAAGACTGAAACTAGATCCATGCCTATCCACCATGCACAAAACTAAAGTCTAAGTGGATCAAAGACCTAAACATTAAAACAGAAACACTAAATCTACTAGAAGATAAGGTAGGTAGAAATCTTGGAGACATGGGGTAAGCAGAGAATTCATGAACAAAATGCAAACTGCACAGGAAACACTTCAGATCATCAACAAATGGGATCTCATATTACTGAAAAGTGTCTGCACTTCAAAAGAAATCACCATCAGAGTGAAAAGAAAACCCACAGAATGGGAAAGAATTTTTACCAGCAACCCCTCAAAGGACTTATATCAAGAACATATAAAGAACTGAAAATCATCCAGCTGCCCAAATTCAAAGACCCTCTCTAAAAATGGGCATCTGAGATGAACACACAGTTCTCAGATGAAAACATACAAATTGCAAATAAATACATGGAGAAATGTTCACCATCACTGGTCATTCGAGAAATGCAAATTAAAACAACATTGAGATTTCATCTCACCCTGGAAAGAATAGCTGCCATCAAGAAATCAACTGATAACAAATGTTGGCAAGGCTGCAGGTAAAAAGAAACACTGCTCCACTCTTGGTGGGAGTGTAGACTGGTGCAACCACCATGGAAATCAATATGGAGAATTGTCCAAAGACTAGGATTAGAAGCTCCATTCAACCCAGCTATTCCGCTTCTGGGTATTTTCTCAGAAGAACTGAAAAGTTCATATCACAATGATATATGTACACCTATGTTTATAGCAGCCCAATCTGTAATAGATAAATCTTGCAAACAACCAAGATGCCCATCAGCTGCAGAGTGAATGAAAAAGATGTGATATTTGTACACAATGGAATATTGCTCAGCTATAAAAAAGGATGATCTTGAGGCCTTCATCGGGAAATGGAGACAACTGGAGACTATCCTCATTAGTGAAGTAAATAAGAATCATATTTATAAATATCACATTGTGTCTCTAGTGTAAAAAGTAATAAGAACTGTAGGAGTAATAAAACCCAAAATGTGTAATTGCTACTGTAAAAAAGAGAGGAAAAGAAAGTGCTTTTGTTTGTATGTTTAAGTGTGTAAGATAGATGACCGTATTACTGTTATTGTTAGATTCTTGAGCAGAAGTGTTAACAGTCTCACTGTTTGAATGTCTACTTTGTATGGTTTAATTTTGTAACTTGAACAACCATTTCCAGTGATGAGAGTATGTGATGTATTAAGTAGTGATTTCTTAGTGTTTCTTTTTTTGTTTTTGTTTTTTGTTGTTGTTTTGGTTTTTTGTTTGTTTGTTTTTGTTCTTTTATTTTTTCTCTTTGGAATACTGTATTGTTGCTATCATTTTTCTGTTTTTCTGGTTGGTTTTTTTCTTTAAATAACATTTAAAAAAAGAATATGGCCCCTAGTTGCATCTATTTAGATAGAAATGTCTCAAGCATGTCCTTCTTTATGGCAGAATAGTACTCCACGATATAAAAACCTTACATCTTCTTCATCTATTCATTGGTTTATGGGGATTTTGAGAAGGAGAACAAGTGAAAAGGGAGGGAGAAAGGAAAGAAGGGATAAGAAATAATAGAAGGAAAAATGGATATAAAGCTTTTGAAAAAATGGGGAGGAAGTGGTTAGTTAAAAGGGAGGTGAGTGGAGTGAGAAAAAAAGAAGAAGCAAGATACATCATGTACATCTACAAACTCCATATGATGAATGTAATGATTCTGGATATATATACCAATAAAATTAAAAAAGTTTTTAACAAAAAATTGGGGAACAGTAGAAGAAAGTGGTTTCACTATGAAGGTGTCAGTGAAGGATATATTTTGTCCTTGTCATTCTCTTTCCTGGTCAATATTTTACTTCCCCAATTTATATTGGGGATCCACAATCAATACTGGAGATGATGGTGCTGATCTCTGATGGCTTGACTCACACAAAGAAAGAAGACTTGTGGCCCAAGGAGAGGGCCGATGACCACTCTGTTTATTAAAGGAGCTCACTGTCTTAAAAACCTAATGAGGACAAAGGTGTTCTTTACTAAATGAGAATAAAAGGCATTCTATGAGCCTGCCTCTGCCTGGCACACTTCCCATGTACCCTCCACTGCACACAAACCACTGACCTCAGATGGACCACCCTCAGGGAACCGCCCACCTCCTGGACCTAGTACTACTGTTGATCTTTTGCTCCTACCCCTTCTCCCAGAGCATTGGGCTGCAGTGGATTAACCATGCTGGGTTGATGGGAGACTAGTAAACCCTCACCCAAACAGAAGACCTCAGCAGGCTCCAGTCAGTGTGGTAGAGATCTTCAGTGGGTAAATGGGAGCAGTAGCAATACTCTTTCCAATTGTAAGATCTTGGCAAGTTTGGCAAGAGAGTGAGTGATTCCCTCCTTTACATAGAAAAGATCACGCAGGTTGAGGAGTGTGCCAATAAGGGCTACCCCAACTTGGAGAAAATTAAAAGGGCTTATGAGACACCTAGGGACACAGTAGGGCTTCAGCCAACACAAACACTATAGACAGGGAGATCAGGTGACCTGGAACAACCTGAAGACATAGTAATAGTGGAAACTAAGGGTTGACTTACTTCAATATTCCTAGGCTAGTCAGCCTAGGAAGAATATAGGACTCACCCAACAGGCCCTGCAGGAGAAATACAGGTGACTGGCCCTCCTCTGTATTGTGGTACCCAGCAATCAGACAAACATCAACCACACAGTAGGATTATAAGGCACACACTACTAACAGCTGACACTTCTGGGATTGAAAGACCAAATATTAGCCCAAAAGATAAAAATGACAAAACAAAAAAGCAAAATGCAACTTCAAACACCTAGTCCATCAGGAGCAGGTACAGGTGACATTGAAATAAAGGACTTTAAAAGTCATACACCAGAAATCTCTGAAAAGATATAAAATGAAATAAGAAACAAATTCATGAGGCCATAGAAGAAATCAAATTAGAAATAATTTCCCACATAAAGACAGAAATCATAACTTTAGTAAAGGAGCTGCTCAGCATAGCCAGCAAAGAAATAGATAAAAAGTATGGGAATATGAGAAATTGATTGAAGCCTTGAATGAACAATATAGAAAGCAAGAATCCATGAAACAAATTCAAAGAGATACCCAGCAAACAAAAAATTCTCTTAAAGCTGGCAAAACCATTTAACTAGAGCTGAGGATAGAATTTTAGACCTTGAGGACGTGATCACAGTTAGCAATCATGAAGGGTAGAAATCTTAAAAATAACAAAGCAGCATGAAATGACAATCCAGCAGTGTCAAGATGACCCCAAGAGAAGCAATATAAGACTAATAGGCATCAACGAAGTTGTAGGAGTCAACATGAATGACATAAGTAAACTATTCACAGAAGCAATAGCAGAAAATTTCCCAAAAGGAAAAAAATCTGATATACATATAAGTCAGGCATGTAGAATGCCAAACAGTCACAACCAGCATAAATATACATCCAGACATATAATAATTAGGCTCTCAGACATACAACATAAAAACAGAATACTAAAAGCTGTTAGAGAGATGAGCTGTGGATTTAGCTCAGCAGTATAAGTGCCTGCCTGGCAAGCATAAGGTCACAATTTCGATCCCTGGTTAAAAAAAAAGCAAGCTGTTAGAGAAAAGACACAGCTCATCTATCAAGGAAAGCCCATCAGAATCATGGCAGGCTTTTCAGCACAAATCCCCAATTTAAGACAGGTTTGGAGTGAAGTATTTCAAGCCTTAAAACAAAACAACTTTCAACCCAGACTGACATACCCAGCAAAACTTTCTGTCAAATTTAATGAAGAAACATGATACTTTCTTTTTTTAAAAATTTTTATTTTAAAGAGAATAAAACAAAAGAGGGCAGTACAGAGCAGATCAGAACAGGACAACATAGGCAGCACAGTACTTTACATTAAGACAACCGGACATCAATAGTAGCTATCACAATATCTCTTACTCTGCTATAGTTGAGCATAGTTTCAAATACAATAATATCAAACATAACAAAATAGTATAAAACCATGCAAAGAGTGAAAGAATTCCAGGGCTTTCTGAACCGAATAACAGAAAATGATCAATGGGTACTATAATATCTCATTTATCAAAACATGATACTTTCATGACAAAGAACGACTGAAGAAATTCATGTTCACAAAATCAACACAAAACCAACTCTGGAAAAAGTACTGAAAGACATACTAGAAACAGATAAAAATGATCAAAATCTCCAGAACAACAACAGAAAGTAACCACCAGGCAGGGCAAGCAATTAAACAAGGGGGAAAAACAGAAAACAAACAACTGCAACACAACATGGCAAAGTTGAGCCAGTACATATCAGTTATATCATAAATATAAATGGCCTCAATTCACCTATCAAAAGAAATAGGTTGACAGAATGGATCAAGAAACAGGATCTCACAATATGCTGGATACAAGAAACACATATGACTCAAAAGGAAACTCATAGATTAAAAGTCAAAGGATGGAAAGCAATATTCCATGCACCAGGAACCCAGAAAAAAGCAGGGGTAACTATTCTGCTTGGAAGAATTGTGAACTTCAGACCTAAAATGATTAAAAGAGATAAAGAAGGTCACTACATATTTGTTATTGGAAAACTTCAAGAAGAACTAACAATTATGAACATATATGCACCAAATACAGGAGCACCCAACTATATATGACAAAAACTAATGGACATGAAAAACCAAATACACATGAACACAACTTTAATAGAGGACCTTAATATCCCACTGTCACAAAGAGATAGATCAACTAGACAAAAAATCAGCAAAGAAATAATAGAACTGAATCATACCTGAGAGTGAATGGACTTAGTGGATGTTTTCAGAGTGTTCCACCCAACCACACCAGAATATACATTCTTCTTACCTGCACATGGGACATTCTCCAAAATAGACCATATAATAACCCATAAAAACATTCTTAAGTAAATGCAAAGGGGTTGAAATGATCCCATTCATAATATATGATCATAGTGCACTGAAATTTGAAATTAATGGCAAAAGAAATTGCAAAACCTGCATAAATATGTGAAATTAAATAACAACCTTCTAAACAACCAGTAGATTACAGATGAAATTGTAAGAAGAGATAAAGAAATACCTACAATTCAATGAAAATGCAGATACAACATACCATAACCTGTGGGATGCAATGAAAGTGGTCCTAGGAGGGAACTATATAGCAATAAAGAGTCACATGAAGAAAACGGAATGAGCACAAATAAACAACCTAATGCTATATCTCAAGCTTCCAGAAAAGGAAGAGCAAATCAAACCCAAAGCCCATAGAAGAGAGGAAAGTGTAAAGATTGGAGCAGAAATAAATGCAACTGAGATTCAAATTGAAATGCAAAATAAAAGCATTGAGATTTTCATCTCACCTGAAAAAATGGCTGCCATGAAGAAATCAACTCATAACAAATGTTGGTGAGGCTGTGGGGAAAAAGGAACACTGCTCCAGTGTGGATGGGAGGATAGACTGGTGCAGCCACTGTGGAAATCAGTATGGTGATTCCTCAACAAACAAAGGATTAGAAATTCCATTCAATCCAGCTATTCATATCCTGGATATTCTTCTCCCCCCACCCCGGAATTGAAAATGTCATGTCACAGTGATATATGTGTACCCATGTTTATAGCAGCACAATTTGTAATAGCTAAATCCTGGAAACAATCAAATTACCCATAAACCACAGAGTGGATGAAAAAGATGTGGTATTTTTATATAATGTAATGCTACTCAGCTATAAAAAGGATGATCTTGAGGCCTTTATAGGTAAATGGAGGTACCTTGAGACTATCCTTATAAGTGAAATAAATAAGACTAACATTTATAAATATTACATTGTCTCTCTAGTGTAAAAATAATAAAAACTGAAAGAGTAATATGATCCAAATTGAATAATAGATATTGTAAAAATGA
Source organism: Dolichotis patagonum (assembly GCA_004027295.1). Classification (NCBI taxonomy): domain Eukaryota; kingdom Metazoa; phylum Chordata; class Mammalia; order Rodentia; family Caviidae; genus Dolichotis; species Dolichotis patagonum. The sequence continues at coordinate 3,834 of PVJX010046964.1, read as the reverse complement.
AAGGGAAGGAAAGTGCTCTAAAGGATATAACTATGTATGTTTAAATGTGTAAGATAAATGATCATATTGCTAAGTTATTGTTGGCTCACTGAAGAGAGTCATTTGCAATGTCAATGTTTGAATGTCTATCCACTTTTTACACTTTGATTTTGTAACTTGAACAACTATTTCTAAGAGGACCATATGTAATTTATCAACTAACGAATTCTTAGTGTTAATTTTTTTGAAATTCTGTATTATTCGTAACTTTTTTCTGTTTTATCTCTTTTTCTTTTTTCTTTAAAAAAACAGGCATTTTAAGAAAAGGAAGCTCAGAAGGCAGTTCAAGAAAGGGTCGTGTCCAATTTGCGCAAATAGCATTGGGCACAGCCAAGCAAATGGTACTCTAGACATCTTGGGAAACAGTGCAGCACACATCTCCCACATCCTGTAGCTGCAAGGCCACACCCTCCTCCTGGCCATGCTGTGCTCCGTCTCCAGAATCTTCCAGCTGACCCTTCAGGACTGACTGCATCACAGCTTCAGAAGGAAAGAGCTTCAGATGCACAGCTCTGAGGACAGCAACTTTCTTCTGCTACACTCTTTGCTGCTATGGGCTGCTCCACTCTGAGCCCCAAACCCTGGTGTCATAGAACATGGACTGAAGCCATGAACTAAATAACTACATCCTGTAAATCGTGCATCTCAGGGTTTTTTGTCACAGTGATGGAAAGCTAACACACTGGTGCTAGTCAATGTAGAACTAATTAAAAAAAATTTAAAGCCTCTAGTGCCTCTTAGTTCCAGGATTGCAAACTTACAGCTTAAACATACTTTAGGAGATTTTGTGGGAATTGTTTCATTAGTATATTATACTCCAGGAAATTTTACAGTGCATCCAGTCCCATGACTTATTTTTAAATTTTATTTTAAAGTTTGTTCTGCGTACTTGAATTAGAATCTTATCCCTATGCAGTATGCATGGTACTGTATCAACAATTTGCCACAGAAAAATGCTTTTAGAATATGTCCTGACTTTTACCTTCTATGAATAAATAAATAAATGAATAAATAAATAAATAAATAAATGATAAATCTGATGTTATTTGTCTTACAATCTATTTGTTTATACAACAAAATTGAAAATCTTAATATTACACAATGACTGAAAGTCCCTAAGAAAGAAGGAACAGATAGAATTCCATGCACAGGTCACAACACTGAACTTTGATAGGAGAAGAATTTGTTTCTCCTTTATCAGAAATAAATGATCAAACAGCCAGGTGTGTTGATACACATTGGTAATTCCAGCACTCAGGAGGCTGAGGCAGGAGGATTGTTGCAAGTTCAAGACCAGCCTGGACTACAAAATGAGCTGAAGTTCAGCCTGAACTGCATAGCAAGACCCTGTGTGAAAAAGACCAAAAAAACAAAAAAGAAAGAAAAGAAATGAAGAAAGAAATAAAGAGGAATAATCAGATTCATACAAGTACAAGGAATTTTGTAGGCATATTAGAAACTAGGAAACAAAGGAAAACTGACACTGATCTCTTTTTTCTCTACCAAATATTTTTAGAAATTTTTCTTTTATTGTTGTAAAAAAGGTTTTGAGTTTTGAAGAAAATAATGAAGGTAGAATGGAAAAAGGTGATATTTTATCAAGTAAATCTATGCTAAATATTTCAAGACTGCTAAATAAAAATATTAATAATCTATGTTGAGAAAAAGATATATAAGTCACTATCACTGGAGTTCAGCAATTTATACTGCAGTAATTATACAGTTCCAGAATTATCTTATAACCTGTAGAAGTACTACCAGCAGACAAATATGTTTGGTTTTTCTTCCCAACTCAACACATATAGAATGGTAAAAAAAATGGATTATAATCTCAATTGCCATCTATATAACCAAAGATCTATTGACTAATTAACTAAGGCTCAGCTTCTTCACCCTGAAAATGGAAGTACTAATACCACCTATTTCTAAGTCATAGCAATTACCACGTGTTTTAACACATTATGTAAATACACTAAAGGGATTCAGTGTGACATTTCCATACACACATACATTGTGCTGTTCATACTCAGCTTCCCTCTTCTAGCCTGACTCCTTTGCCCCCTTCCACATTCTTTTTACTATAATAAGTATGTAACTTTCAAGTTGATCTGCTTTTGGCTTTGTTTAGTTTTTTCCGAATATCAGAAAGAACATAGCATACTGCTCTCTGGGAATCTGGACTATTTCACTTAATATGTCATACTCCTTTTTCATTCATTCTGTAGCAATTGACAAGATTTAATTTTTGTACCACACCCAGCAACCCCTGGGCATGGAAAGCTGCCTACATTCAGTCTCCTGCTTGAGGTGATTTCCATGCACAGGGAAGCTTTGCAACATCATGCCAAGCAGGTAAGACCCCACCCCACTTCCCAAATCACCAAAGGCCACATTGGAAGTCCCTGTGGGCCTAACTGGGCCATGCCAAGTGACCCCTGGACTGTGGATAGCTGCCTGCATCCTGCCTTGACAGCTGAAGGTGCATGAGGTAACTTTCAGTGCTCAGAGAAGCCTGGAAACATCACTCAGAGCCTGGAAATATAGGAAAATGACAAAGCAAAAGAGCAAAATGCAATCTCAAAATGCCAGCCCATTGCAAGCAAGCCTACGAGACAAGGACATAGAAGAAAATGTAAGCCATACACCTGAAATTCCTGAAATGATAGCAACTGAAGTAAAGAAACAACTCTGGGATGCTATGAAAGAACCCAGATCAGAAATAATCTCTCAGGTAAAAGAAGAAATGATAAATGCAATGAAAGAAATGCTGAACACATCTAAAGAACACATAGTTAAAAAAATTACAGGAACAATGTAAAATGATGGAAATCTTGAATGAACAATATAAGAAAAAACAGAATGGATGAAGCAGATTCAAAGAGATATACAGGAAATCAGTAGTTCCATTGAAAGTTAGCAAAACTTCCTCAATGAAAGTCAAGAAAGACTTTCAGACCTTGAAGACAAGATTGCAGCTAGTGAACAGGAAAGGAAAGATGTTTTAAAAATAACAAGGAATCAGGAAATAACAATTCAACAACTGCAAGATGATGCAAAGAAGAACAACATAAGACTGGTAGGTATAAACAAAAAAGGTAACAACACACATAATACCAAGAGGCTATTTACAAAAGTAATAGCTGAAAATTTGCCAAACATGAGAATGGAAACTGACATATAGAACAGTGGAGCATATAAAACTGAAAATAACCATATCTAAAATAAAACTACACCCAGGCATATAATAATCAACATCCCAGAAATCCAACATAAAAACAAACTATTAATAGCTGTTATAGAGAAGAGACAGATCACTATAAAGAAAAGCCTATCAGAATCACAGCAGACTTCTCAACACAATGAAGTCAAGAAGATCATGGAGTGTAGTATTTGAGACCCTAAAGGAAAATGTTTTCCAACCCAGATTGATGTACCCTGCAAAACTGTCCTTCAAAATGGGTGGAGAAATAAGATACTTCCATGACAAAGAACAACTGAAGAACTTCATGACCACCAAACCAACACTGCAAAGAATACTGACAGACATTCTAGATAGACATAGGGAAAAACCACTATGCAAGGCAAACAATTAAACAGAGCAGAAAGGTAAAGAATCAACAGCAGAAAGACAACATGTCAAAAATAAACATATATGCAAGTTACCTGATCATAGCATCATGAAACGAGAAATTAATGACAAAAGAAACTGCAAAAAACCCACAAACACATGGAAATTGACTAATACACTCCTGAGCAATTAAGGAAGGAATTAAACTCCTTCTTTAAAAGAAGAAA
>PVJX010046963.1:0-12076 GCA_004027295.1 Dolichotis patagonum | reverse complement strand
TATCAAAAATGAGATATTATAATACCCATTGATCATTTTCTGTTATTCAGTTCAGAAAGCCCTGGAATTCTTTCACTATATGCATGGCTTTATACTATTGTGTTATATTTGATATTATTGTAATTGAAACTATGCTCAAGTATAGCAGAGTAAGAGATATGGCGTTAGATACTGTTGATGTCCAGTTGACTTAATGTAAAGTACTGTGTGGCCTATGTTGTCCTCTTCTGATCTGCTCTGTACTGCCCCCTTTTGTTTTATTCTCTTGTAAATAAAAAAAAAACTATTAATAGACATGAAAAATCAAATAAACACTAACACAATTGTAATGGAAGACTTAATACCCCATTACTACAAAGAGACAGATCAACTAGACAAAAATTCAGAAATATCAGAACTGAACCAAACCTGTGGACAAATGGATTTAGTACACATTTTCAGAGTGTTCCACCCAACATCATTAGAATACACATTCTTCTCAGCTGCCCAGGGGATGTTCTCTAAAATAGATCATATACTAGACCACAAAGCATGCTTAAATAAATGCAAAGGAATTAAAATTATCCCATGCATATTTTCTTATGATAGTGCAATGAAATTGCAAATTAATGGACAAAGAAACTTAACAAAAAGCCATCAACATGTAGAAATTAAGGAATATCCTCCTAAACAAACAATGTGTCACAGATGAAATAAAGGTAGAAATTAAACAATATCTGCAACTAAATGAAAGTACAGATGCAACACACCGGAACTTATGGGGCACAATGAAAACAGTCCTAAGAGGGAAATTTACAGCAGTGAATTCTCACATCAGAAAAACAGAATGGGCACAAATAAACAGCCTAATGTTGCACTTCAAGCTTCTAGAAAAAGAAGAACAAGATAAGCCCAAAGACCATACAAGGGAGGAAATTATAAAGATCAGGGCATAAATTAATGCAATGGCAAATAACAAAACAATACAAAGAATTAACGAATTGAAGAGTTGGTTCTTTGAAAGAATAAATAATATTGTTTAACCCTTAGCCAACCTTGTCCAAAAAAGGAAAGAAAAGACCAAATTCATGCACTGAGGAATGAAAAGGTTCAAATCACTACAGATTTTGTGGACATTCAGAACATCATCAATAACCATTTTGAGAATTTTTACCCTCATATGATGGAAAACACAGAAGAAATGGACAGATTCTTAGATACATGAGAATTACCAAAGCTGAATCAAGAAGACATAAAAATTCTGAATAACCCAATGTCAGTTAATGAAACTGAAAATGTAATTAAAATCTTATCAACAAAGAAAAACCCAGGTCCTTCAATTCCATAAGACATTTAGAGATTTGTCGTCATATTTCTCAAACTCTTTAATGAAATTTAAAGGAAAGCAATACTCCCTAACTCATTCTTAGATGCAAGTATTATCCTGATATCAAAATCAGAGAAAGACCCAACAAAGCAGAAAACTGCAGGCCAATCACCACTCCTTTAATATAATTCTGGAAATATTAGCCAGATCAATTAGATAAGAGGGAAAAATAAGAGGAATAAAGACAGGAAAGGAAGAAGTAGATGACATTATTATTTGCGGATGACATGCTACTTTACATAGAAGACACCAAAAAATCCATTAAAAAGACTGCTAGGTTTAATAACAAAATTCAGTACCATAGCTGGATACAAAGTTAACAATTGAACTTCAATAGTATTATTGTACACAAATAACAAACTCACTGAGAGGAATTAGGGAAACCACACCCTTCACAATAGCATCCAAAAAAAAAAAAAAACCCCGAAATACCTAGGAATCAACATAACAAAGGAAGTAAAAGATCTGTACAATGAAAATTACAGTACTCTGAAAAAGGAAACTGAAGGTGATAGCAGAAAATGTAAAGAAATCTCTTGTTTATCTTTACCATATTCTTACCTTCATTTGAGTCCACTCTCCATGGTTTTACTCACTGACCTATGTCTCATGAAGAGAGAGGGAAGTTTGGAAATTCGTTTGGTGTTTAACTTCACTATTTTATGTTACTTCAACCCATCTCCATTTTCAATAAGGAAGATGGAAAACAATTATGCCCACGGATTCGTACTGCACCAATGACCTTGCTTTCCGAATTCATAGACACTTTTTATACCCATTTCTATATCCATTTATAGCTGAATAGGACACCAAAATTCTTAAGGACCTTTATTAAATTGTCCCTTACCTTCCTCAACAGCAGGCTGTCTTCAGTTATTTCCAAAGGAAAAGCAGAAGAGACAAAGATAATGTCTACTTTGTTCCCTGCTGACCCCTGTGTCTTACTACCTCTCATTTAACAACCTCTCATTGAACAATCTAAGAACAATCTAGCCACCCCAGATGTAGAATTTCTTGTCCCAAGCTGAGAGTTGTGTTGAGTTAGCAAAGTTGTTTTTTCAACCATGAAATTCCCAGAAAAATCAAGATCTGCTCCAAGGTTTGAAACATACCAGTGAAACCTTAACGGGAGTTTGTTATCTCACAGCCACTGAGCTTGCAACAAATATCTCCATTCCCAGAACTGCAGCTCTGAGCACATTCTTCCTGGAAAATTTTAAGTTCAGTGCAAGTTAGTAGTTGCTCTGCTATATTTTTCTCTTTTACTCTTTTTGAAAGAAAAGTTGTTTTAATTTAAAAAACACAAACAAAAAGATAATGTACGTGACAGCACTCCATATCCTAGATTTAATTTCTAGGGATGAAAAAAGCACTAAAATAATACCAACACTAAGCCCCTTGCTTATGGTTATGCATGTGTACATGTGTTTCTGTGAAGATGTTTATATTTATACATACAATCTCCCCTACCACTTAAATATCCCTGATAACCTCTTTTAATGAATTCCTGGGAACCCAGTCAAAGATGCTGCTAACCACTTTCCTTCTCACTCATTGGTGACTTGGGCTTAAGTTATTGGGGTGATTCCTTTTGAAGGAACATCTGGAGTCCTCGATGGTACCCCATTAATCAGTTTCTCTTGCTCTCTGGCTTTCATGCTTTATCTCTCTCATCCCCATCTTCCTTTGAAGAGACTGCTCTTGTTTGAAAATTTCTAACCCAGAATTTCTGGCCCTGAGATATTTCACTCAGTTCTTTGAGGTCATTTACAAATAAACCTGCCAGGCAAAATCTCATTGCTGAGAACCCACAGTGGCTGGAGTCATCTGTTTATGAAATCTGGTGTCCTAAAAAACATAATTGGTCCTAAAGAAAGAATTTACAGGGATGAATGTGACATGAGAGTGTAGACAGTCTGAGGCAAGTATCCCATAGAACTACAGTGTATGTATTTCCTTTCTAGCTCCTTAGGAATTCACAAGAGTCTCCAAGGATCATAAAAAGGCAGGGGAAAAGATGTCACAAATATTTTTACACTGTTGTGAAAGTAATAACCTTGAAGTGTGTATCTCTACATTCATACAGAAAAGTAAAGGATAGGACTAAAACCTGAAACGAAAAGTAACACCACTCACTTCAACTCCTTCACTACCTTATAGGCATAAGGGGTTTTATCACTAGGTCCTAGAACTAATTAGCTTGAGAGTGATTAACTGTGTCTTTCCACAAGAGCCCAGTAGCCTTCTTGCCAATAGTATTGAGCCTCTACTAGGTCTCCAAAGAACTTTGTCTTGCACTAAGCAAGAAACACTAGATGGAAGAATGCATTAACAGTTCCAATGACCTCACTACCCTCTAGGAAGACCCCCCCCAAAAAAATTTAGAAAAATCATCCTACAGTGAATGGTTCATAACTCTTACCTCTGATCTCAGTCACATGACTTCCCTGGCCAATAGAAGTGATGATGTGCCAACTCCAAGTTTAGGCTTCAAGAACCAGGCCTCCTTCAAATGCTTTCTTCCACTATCCTTCTGAGAAAGACCTGCTTGGTCTAGACCACTAATATGGAAATGGAGTCGAGAAACACGTGGACCCATATTTATTTAACCAGGCTTGGCCTGGTCAGCCAAACTCCAGCCACTCCTCAAATGTGGAAGTAAACTCAGCCTGCATCAACTCAGTTCCACAGATGCATGAGAAACAAATGTTTATTGTTGTGTGCAAATGAGAATTTGTGGTTGTTTACTCCACTTCAAACTGATGTGATCACAGAACTGAAACTGATCACAGAACTGATCATAGAACTAAAAATAAAAGCTCTTAAGCAGCTCTATATTCCAATAACAAGCCCTTATATTCATATAGAATTCTGAAGTTTTCTAAATATTTTACATAAACACTATATCCTGTTGGGCTCCTATGATAACCCTGTGAAGTGGATAGGAGAGGGCTTATTATTTCTATTTTATAACTGAGAATATTAAAGCACAAAAAAGCAAAATCAATTTTCCCACAACAACAAAACTAAAGGGCAATAGAAGCCATATCCTTCTCAGAACCAGCTCAGTGTGGTTCACTGGCAGAGGTAAGCAGGGGAGAAAGATGAGCACAGATGTAACCAGCATCACACAATCGCAAATGTGCTAAAGGAAAATTGGAAGAGAAGAAAGTATTTACTCCTTGTTCCATGAACCAGATTCCTCTGGAAAAGAATTCTGGGGGAAAAAGTGGGCCATAAATAACATTTCAAAAACAAGAAAATTATGAACGACAAAGGAGGTAAACATCTCTGAGTTTGAGAAGGTCACACAGACATCAAAGACATACTATTGTCTTTGCATCAGCATCAGCAGCAAGATGGGTAAGCCATTTGTGTTTGCAATATGCTGGGAACCCTACTAGAAATACGACATGTGTCAGCTCATCAATCTTCATAATAACATCACAAATATGAGTAAGATTGTACTGTGACATTATATAATATAACATAGCGTAACATAAAATACTATATAACATAACATAGTGCAATCACCAGAAGTTAAGCACTACAACAACTTGTCAAAATTCTCATAACAGGAAGGGGCATTGGATTGAAGCCCAAATCTCTGACTACTGCATTTGATTCTCTCTCTTTGGATGGAAGTCAGAGTTGTGAGCAAAGAACCCAACCTGACTGAGCCCAGAAGAGGAAAGTGGTAAGAAAACTGGAGTGGAAGAGTGGGTAAACAGTTTTCTGAAGATCATTAACTTCAAGAGAACCTCCTTTTGCCCAAGCACTGACATGTGATTATATTGTTGGAAAATCTTGATGCATAGGCCTTGATAATCAGTTGGCGAACTCTGTTTCAGGCCCCCCAAAAGGACCTCAGCATTTGTGGGTGTGTTTTTTGTCCTCTTTGTCTTTGCATCAGCATGTACAGAATGCCAGTGGCTTTTCTGTTGAACTTACACCATAATTTGAGGCTAAATAATCCAATGGAAAGATCCCAGACCTCAAATATAACATCCCTGGATCCAAACCCAGCCTGAATTAATAGCTGTGTCTCCTGAGTAAGTGACTTAACTTCTCTGAGCCTCAGAAGATAATGGTTTCTACCTCATAGGATGCTAAAGGGACTAAAACGGATTCCTGGGTGTGAATTCATGATTGATGTACCAGACATTCAAGTATTCAGTTCATGTCTTTTGCATCCTAAACCACTTTGCAGAAAAGCTAGCTTTCTTTCTAGGGGACTATGGAGGGAAAGAAAAGGGGACAGAGCTGAGTTGTGAGGAAAAGGCCTCCATGGGTAATGTAATCCTGATAGGCCTCCATGGGTAATGTAATCCTGATAGTTCTGTATGGGCCTAACCGCTGCTCTTCCTGACTATAGCCTTTGGTACTTCAGAAGGGAACAAGGAAAGTTGCGACTTTCAGCTTCCTGTGCCTGTGTCAGCACTCACGGCCTCCTCTCCACATATTTCTAGGTCATGTCTCTTTAAAAGTGACCATATTGGTTTCTCCACTCCCTAAAATCTCAATGCCCCTAAAATTCCCTGGTCTTCCTCCTACAAAGGGTGGGGACCTAGGCCTCATGGCCCTGTGACTATTCTAGGAACTGAAAGCCAAGGTTCTGGGACATGCTTAGGAGTTCTTCCGGCCTCTGGTGCCTGGATAGTATTGGGTGGAGTGTGCTAGTCTGGCTCCCAAAAGACACCTGTAAAACTCATGTATCAGCTGCAGATAAAGAGAAAACCACCTGCTTCCTTTGGCCACTTATGTTCAAATGAGAGTCTTCCAGCAGCTTCTTCCTGATGCTTGGAAAAAGTACATGAGGACTCTTGTATTTCCCAACCAGTACCCAAGAGACCTGCCCGTTCCTGATGAAGCACACATTCTTCCATTCCTGACACCTACTAGGCAAGAAAGAGGAGAGAGAAATGGGGAGCACAGGAGAAGGAGAAAGTGCAGACAAGAACTCCCCTTTCCTGCTGCCACCTCACTCCTGTTCTATCTGTCCCTTGAGACTGTGTGAAGGAGACAAATGCACAAAGACACCAGTAAGAAAGAAGTGGGATGAGACTGTTGAAGTGGATAGAGCAACCTGGGATCATCTGAGGTGCCAGGGATCATCTGGAATCATGTGAACTCACATGTGGAACCTGCTGAAGTTCAGACATGATTCCTGCTCTTTGCAGGATGCCCACATCCTCTGGCCTGGGTGGGGCTGATGGAAAGGCAGGAGGGCTTCCCTCTGTTCTGTGCTTGTGGCTGGCTGCTCACTTCCTCAGGAGACACAGTGAATAAATGTTACCTTCCAGGTAGAAGTTTTCCTTAACCCACACACACATGAGCCAAAGGACATTTTAACATATTTGTTAATTAATAACAATATGACAGTGACTATGATGGCAATTTGTTATCTCATACAACACTCAGCTCTTTGGCATGATCCTACCCAGTCTGCCAACTCTGTTTTCCTGCATCATCTACCCATCAGCCCACTTGCTCTTTTGTGGCAAGGTGCTGGACCTTCACTCTGCCAGCAATGCCCTCCTCATACTCTATCCTCTGCTTCTCCTTGAGATCGAGCCTAAATATTCCTCAATGTGCAAAGTTATAAATGTGCCCTTAGGTAGAAAGCATTAGTTGCTTCTTCCTCATGGTTCCTTTGTACTGTACTCACACATCTGATAGAGAAACGATTCCATTGTACTACAGTATGCACTCTTTCCTGACAGTGAGCTCTTTGACTGCAGGCATCCTCATGCGTCAGGAGAACCAGGCCTGTGGGTGGTATAGGTTGTCCTCTTTGGTACCCTGACTATGTGAGCTCAGAGAGCTGAGATCACAAAAGGATGTGGGGTAGTTGTGGGAAGACACAGAGAAAAGCTGGGACTCAGATATGTGCAGTGAAGAAAGGAGAGCATTCCAGACAAGAACACAGAAAATATTAGCAAAACTAAAACTCACTTATCAAACATTCAGATGATCTAATTCAGTGAGATATATTAACTCTCTAAATCTTTTAAATTGGGGATACTTTAATAATAAATGCCCATTTTAAATTTGAAATCAACTCATGGGAGTATCACATATACAATTATACATCAGTTTAAATGTATAAATTCATATATTTTTATTGATAAATATGTCTGTGTGCTCGCATGTGACCAACATCATGATCTGAAGATTTTTTCACTTCTCTAGCTTTCTGTGTCCATAAATCATTATAATAGTACACTTTTGTTTCTGGCTTCTTTTCCTTACATAATGATTTTGAGACATCTATATTGTACATATCAGTACTTTGTTCCTATTTATTGAAGAATTATATGGAATACATAAGAGTATGCTGTTGCTTTCAACTCTTCTTAGACATTTGAGTTCTTTCTAGTTTGATATTTTAATGTATGCAGTTACTCTGAACATTGATATAAAAAGAGTTGTGTGAACATGTTCCATTTTTCTCAAGTAAATATCTAGAAATAATAGAAGTAAAAAGTAAGTGTAAGGGTTTTTGTTTTTGTTGTTAAGAGAATACAATCAAACAAAATAAAATAGAATAAAGCCAATCAAAACAAAACAGTGAAAGCAATACAGAACTTCAAAACAAGATAATAGGAAATCAACAATGGCCGACATAATACCTCTTATTATATTCAAAATCTATGTTTAACATTGTAAGAAACTATCAAACTATATTATATACTGGTTGTCCTACTAATTTTTGTTAACACCAGCAATATATTAGCTACCGTTGCTCCACATCTTCATTGTCGTTTGACTTCAACAGGGCTTTAAATTTAAGTGATGCTATAGGTAGTAGCAATATCTCACTGTGAATTTAATTTATGTCTTCCTGATTTCTAGTGATATGGAACAACTTTCTAAGATCATTATTCTTATGTAAAGTGTCTGTTCTTTTCCAATTTTTGAAATGAACTTTTAAATTTTAGAATAGTTTTAGATTTGTGAAAAAATGACAGTACAAAGAATTCCGTAACACCCAGATTCCAGTTTTTAACATGATAAATTTGTCACAATCAATGGAGCAATATTGCCACATTATTAGTAACTGATGTTCATACTTGCTTGGGATATCTTTGAAGAACACGTATTATTAATATCATATCACTCATTCTGATCACCACGTAAGGGCTTGTCTTGTCCAATTTCCACCATAGTTTTTATTCTTACCTCATTTCCATGCTCTGCCCTTCAGAAGGAAATCATGATATGCAGCTCACACTTAAAAAGTAGGAGCTTATGATCTACTTCCCCGATTGTAAGGATTTACTACAAAAATTAGAGTTCATGTGCATAGGAGAATTGTCAATGCCCTCTAATTTGTTTTTCAATTATTTCTTCATATCAATAGGAATACAGATCCTTTAGTCTTACCCTTTAGTTATACTACAACACTACTTCACATATTTTGCTGGTCAAATTGTCCCAGCTCGGTCCACAGGAGTGCTTCCCATTGGTCCTGTGTCCTGTTGAGATACCTCCTTCATTATTTTTACTGAAAATTTACTTATTTTCTGGCACTATGAGATGCTTCAGACTCTTCTTGCATATTGCCTGTCTCAGGCCTAGAATTAGCCATTTCTTCAAAGAACTATTCTGGTTCTATTTAAATAGTGACATTAGACACTAAGATCTGGGGGTCAAGTGTGATCCTTGCTACTTGGTGTTGTCACTTTGAGACTCTCTCATCAGACTGAGCTAGTTTGAAACACCTATGTGCCTAGTAGCCTGCGTACACTTATGGACTTAGCTAGCCAGCTCCACGTAAGTGTGTGTTAATGGCACCCACTGTAATCCAAAAGCTCCTGGTTTATTCTAACAGTCCCTCTGACTTCTGTGACCTGCCACACCAACAATGAGCACCTGGCTGTCAGCATCTTCCACCCAGTTACTTACTTATTTCACCCAAATATACAAGCACAGTGACTTCAAAATGGTTAACTTTACACCTCGTGGAAATAACTATACCAAGCAGACTGTAGTGCTTTCGTGAAATTCACTTAGCCTTTAGTTTTAAAGTCTACTTTCATTTCCAAAGTTACTTATGTCAGCACTTCCCTACTCCCACCCCTTCCATAAGGTTATGTCATACATTTGTAATAGGAGTCGGCATTTCATCCCGGAATCTCCTGACCTCTTTATTGAATTTCTTTAATTTGCATGCATGAAAGTTAATTGTCTGTGCTCTACTGTTCATGGTGTTTGATAAATACATAGTGTCCTGAACCCACAGGTGATGTATCACAAAGAATAGTTTTACTGCCCTAAAAAAATCTTCTGCATTTCATCTATTCAGCCTCTACCCCAAACCTTTGGCAATTACTGTTCTACTTTTCATTCTTAGTTTTCATCTTTTCCAGAATGCCATAAAAATGGAACCATACAGAACAATCATTTAGCACTGACTTCTTTCACTTAGCAACAAGTATTTTCAGGTTCATCTATGTTGCGCCATGAATTCATCAGTCCCTTGTTATTATGGAATAGTATTCCATTGTATAGATGTATTTCAGTTCATTTACCCAGTTGTCTATCAAAGGACATCTTTAATTGGTCTGTTTTTGTCAGTTATGAATAAAACCCCTAAAAATATTATAGAATTTTTCATATGGGCAGAGTTTTTAGATCAGCTGGATGACTGTCTAGCAATTAAATGGGTTGTATTGTAAGATTATGTGTTCTCTTATAAACTCTCTTCCAAAGTTATTGTAGCATCTGATTTCCTACTAGTGATAAATGAAACTTCATGGTATTCAGTACATTTTCTATCAGTTGGTATTGTTGGACTTTGGGGGCTTAGCCATTTTAATCAATAATTATGTAACAGTATCTCATTGATATTTAAATTTGCATTTCCATAATTATGGGATAGTGTGTGTCTTTTCATGTATTTGTTTTCCATGTGTAAACTTCTTTTACATTCAAATTCTTTAATCATCTTCTAATTTGCTTATTTCTTGATTATTGACTTACAGGAATTTATTCTATATTCAGAAAAAAGACTTTTAACACATATAGTAAACATTTTCTCCTACTCCATAGCTTATCTTTTCTAATTATTTTTCAAGAGACTTTTAATCTTATTTACTTATCTTTTAATGCTCTTGGGTTTTGTGTCTTACTCATTTGTTTTCTCTCCCAAGCTTAAGAAGATTTTTCTCTCCTTTTTTTTATTTATAATTTTGAGCTTTTATGCTTAATTCTATAATCCATTTCAAGTTTTTTGTACAGTGCAACATAAAGTTAAATATTCTCTTTTTTCTATTTGGATATCCAGTTATATCAGTATCAATGTTAAAAAATATTACCTTTTATCCATTTAATTACCTGCATATCTTTTTTGAAAATCACTTGATTTTCAAAATAATATCTGATCTCATCTATTCTATTCTACCTACCCTTACCTCAGTGCCATATTGACTTGAACATTATAATTTTATAGTAAGTCTTAAAATAAGATGGTGTAAGTTTTTCAATTTTATTTTATTTCCTCAAGGCTGTTTTACTTATTTTAGGTAGTTTTCCTTTCCACATAAATTTTAGGTTAACTTATTGAAATCTTCAAAAAAAAAATGTTACTGGGATATTGATTGGAATGGAACTGAGTCTGTAAGTGAATATGATAAGAATAGAAATCTTAAAAGTACTGATACTAAATGCTAATCTGTGAAGATATCTTTATTAATTTTTATTTTCTTTCATTTCTCTTAGCAGTGAACTTTAATTTTATTGTATAGATCTATGTAAAGTTTGTTCCCAGATATTTTGTGTTTTTTGATTGATACTATAAATGAACTTTATAAATCTCATTGTTCAAATTTTCAGTAGGAAATACAACAATTTTTATACTTACTTCATGTTCTGAGAAACACCTAAGTTGTTTAGTTTTAGAAGCTACCTTGTACATGCCTTAAGATTTCTACTTGCATAATCATGTTGTCTATATACATGTCTGCTGATCTGTATGTCTTACATTTCTTTTTGCTTTTTGTCTTTTCATTGTTTTATTAAAATAAATTATATTTAAGATAGATGCAAGTACCTGAGCATGCTTTGTTATAATCAGTAAGTCAGTAACATATAAAAAATTGACCCATAAACCCCGTGACTCGAATTCAGACATCACTGAAATTTCAGGGATGTTATCCAGGAGATACAGCTTTTTAGATCCAATCTTTGGCAGCTTTATCAAATGAGACCTGTAATGCATCTGCAAAAAATCACCAAGTCCCAAGAACACGGAGACCTCACAGGAAAGAATTTCCATATCTATCTGTAGTTGGTCCATTTCACTTCCTTTGCTTTCTTCTCTCACTTTTCCCACGTCTCCTTTCCTTGTTTTCTCTATTGTTCACTTCTGTTGTTTGTTCTATTTCCCTCTCATCCAGTTTCCTCAGCCAACCTTAAACTCTTCCCTGCTCCACCTTACAGAATGCCAGCCCCACTTATCTTTCCACAGCCAAATTTTTCTATTTTACCGACTTTTTTTTTTTTTAAAGAGAATGAAACAAAAGGGGGCAGTACAGAGCATATCAGAACAGGACAACATAGGCAACACAGTACCTTACATTAAGTCAACTGGACATCAACAGTATCTAACGCCATATCTCTTACTCTGCTATACTTGAGCATAGTTTCAATTACAATAATATCAAATATAACACAATAGTATAAAGCCATGCATATAGTGAAAGAATT
>PVJX010046962.1:0-12074 GCA_004027295.1 Dolichotis patagonum | reverse complement strand
TAAGACATATCACAATTATGGATGCCTATATGATGTGGTTGGGTCATCTCTGTGACAATCATGCTAAAAGCTCAAAACCTCACTCTAATTAAGAGAAATCATCCAGGCGTGGTGGTGCATGCCTGTAATCCCAGTACTCGGAAGGCTGAGGCAGGAGGATTGCCATGAGTTCAAAGCCACCCTGCACTACATAATCAGTGCAAAACCAGCCTGGAATATCTAGCAAGACTGTGTTTCAAAATGAAAAAAAAAAAAGCCAGGCCTGGTGGCACAGACCTGTAATCCCAACACTCTGGAGGCTGAGGCAAGAGGACCACTGCAAATTTGAGCCCAGAGTTGGCTACATTGTGAGTTCAAGTCCAGCCTGAGCTACATAGCAAGACCCTTTCTCAAAAAAGCAAAACAAAACAAACAAAACATACGTACAGACTGACCGACAACCCAGATTGAGGGATGTTATTCAGAATAACAGAATTGAATTTTCCAAAAGTGTTAAAGGTCATGAAAGCCAGAGAAAGACTAACGAACTGTCACAGACTAGAGAAGACAAAGTAGCTCTATAATTACATTGCAGTGTATGATAGCCTAGATTGAATTTTGGAAGGGGAAATGGTCTATACTTTAGTTAACACTACTGCACCAATGTTTATTTTCTAAGCTTGATAATTACATCATTATCATATAAAATTTTTAAGGAAGCCAGACATGGTGACACATACTAGTAATCCTAGAACTGTGGGAGGCTGAGGCAATAGGACCTAAAGTTTGAACCCAGCCTGGGAAATTTAGTGCAATCCTGACTCAAAATTTAAAAAGTGCTGGGGATGTAGTTCAAGGCAGACCACAATCCCCAGTACCAGTGATAAAAGAAATAATGCATACTATTTCTACAATGCTTAAATCTAAAGTTATTTTTAAATAAAAACTAAATTTTTGTCATTATATATTGAAAATTACATTGGCTTCACAATTAAGATTCCAGAACCCAGGCTGGGAATTTAGCTCAAGTGGCACAAGCACCTGCCTGGCATGTGCAAGGTCATGAGTTTGATCCCCAGTAACATAACAAAACAAAACAAAACAAAACTCGGGGTGCCGGGAGAACAAGGAGCTCCTTCCCTCTGGGGGGTGGTGGCTGTGAGTGTGGCAGACTTTCAGCAGCCCAAAGGAGAGAAACCCTGGTGCATCGGGACCTGTACCATGTGGTTGACTCCGGGTGCTGGGAGAACAAGAAACTCCTCCCCTGTCTGGGGGGTGGCTGTGATTCTGCTGGCGCGCAGGCTGAGAATCAGACATCTCGTGTTGTCCTGTCCCCTGACCCATGTCCCCCCCCCTTTAGCAAGTGGGAGCCAGTTAACTACACATCTTGTGAAAAGATTGGCTATGTTATTTAGTATGAGCTCCCCATATGCAAAGATATGGACAACCATTTGGAAGAAAACAAGAGACAATATGACAGTGAAGATCTCTGGTTGTCTAGCTTTGAAATTTATGCTTTCTTATGTCCCATTCTATTCTGTTTTATTGTGTTTAATTTTACCCCCTTTAAAATAAAAGTTAAAAAAAAACGTAATGTAAGATTCCAGAACCCATCTCCAGCTGCAACAAACATGACCATGAGATTGATCAAACAGTGGACTGCCTGTTCTAAAGATCATTCTCTGAACCACCAACTAGTCTACTTTCCAAAACACTGTATGTTTCCATTTGATTTAATTTTACTCATAGCTTCCCATTTAAAGGCTTTAGCATATTCCTTCTATCCAAGGTGTGGGCTATTAAAATTAATTTATTCCATCCCTTCTGTTGATCATTTAGGAAATATTCAAACTGGGCATGGTGGTGCACACCTGTGACTCCAGCAATTGGGAGTCCTGATACAAGATACAGGATGATACATCCCTGATACATCCTGATACAGGATGATTGGCCATGAGTTTGAGGCCAGCCTGGGCTACATAATGAATTTAAGGCCAACCTGAAATACATAATGAGATAGTGACTCAAAAAAATGTATACAAGTTTTTGGCACAATAAATAATACAAAGATAAATCCTTTATAAAATTCTTTGCACAAATTTCCTTGGGATAAGTCTGTAGCAGAATTATTGTATTCTTACTGTTGACTGTTTAAGTATCTCTCCTCTGCACATTCACCTTAGGGAGCTGATACATGTACATAAAACATTTTAGTTCTCTTTACTTCCCCTTCCTCTCCCTTCTGTCCCCCCTCCCTCCATCTTTTCCCATTTGCAAAAGATCTGTCTCCCAGTGGGCAGTGCATGTTCCATTACTGTCCCCTGATTGATGTATTTTGTATTTTGTTGTAGTTTTTCTTCTTTCTTTCTGTCTTTTTATCCTTGAATACAGTGGATTTGAAAAACAGGATGTCTCCCTGTTTCCTAATGTCTTTTATTTTTCTTTTTATTTATATGTTGGTTTCTCAGAAAAGAGAAACCACTCAACAGTTAAGCTTTTAGCCATGTGATAGTTAAGCTTCTGTGTCTGATTTATTTCACTTAACATTATGGTCTCTAGGTGCATCCATTTTTCTTACAAATGTGTTGGTGCTTGCCTGTAATGCTGCACTCAGGAGGCTGAAGCAGGAGGGTTGCTGTGTGTTCAAGGCCAGTCTGGGCTACCTAGTGACTTTAAAGCCAGCCTGAACTACATAGCAAGACCCTGTCTTACAACAAAACAAAGGGCTGGGGATATAGCTCAGTAGCGCAGCACCTGCGTGCACC
Organism: Dolichotis patagonum; assembly: GCA_004027295.1. Classification (NCBI taxonomy): domain Eukaryota; kingdom Metazoa; phylum Chordata; class Mammalia; order Rodentia; family Caviidae; genus Dolichotis; species Dolichotis patagonum. The sequence continues at coordinate 9,330 of PVJX010046962.1, read as the reverse complement.
TGCCAAGCACGCAGGTCCTGAGTCTGATTTCTAGTACCCCAAAAAATTATTTTATCTTTCTTTTTTTTTTTAATCGGTACCAGGGATCGAACTCACGACTGCCTGCTTGCAAGGCAGGCGCTTATGCCGCTGAGCTAAATCCCCAGCCCCAATATTTTGTCTTTCTTAATAGCAGAGTACTAGTCCATCGCTGATTTTTTTTTGAGATGGGGTCTCGATACGTAGTTTAGGCTAACCTCTAAGTCGTCATGTACCACAGACTGGCCTCAAACTGGCAGCCATCCTCCTCCCAATGCACACAGTAGGTGCTCAATAAATATTTACAAAAACACAACGAAATAAGTACCTGGGAAGAATGAATTGACTAAGTACCTGGGAATCGACTAAGTACCTGGGAAAGTACATTCCCAGCCAGGTGTGGTAGTGAACATCTGTAATTCCAGCTACTCAGGAGGCTACAGGAAGATCCCCAGTACCGCACCACCAAAAAAAACAAAAACAAAAAAACAAAAAAAAAAAAACCCTATGTCGCTGAGCGTGGTGACGCACGCCAGGAATCTTAGCACTCAGGAGGCTGAGGCAGGAGGATGGCTGCGAGTTTGAGGCCAGCCTGAACTACATAGTAAATTCAAGGCCACTTTGAACTGCAAAGCGAAACTCAGTCTCAAAAAAAAAAAAAAAAAAACAAAGGAGAGAGGGAGGGATATTTCCCAGAATGCGTGGTGCGATGCATGTACGTATTTAAAAGCACCATCTTTCCCACGGTCCATTGTTGCTCTCCATGTGACTATTCCGCAGTGTCTTATGGGAAAGGTAGTACTCATGCTCCTTTTAGGGCTCCTGGAGACCAGAGCGCCCACTAAACTTCCCAGCAGGCCAAGCGCAGCCTGGGAACGGGAGTAAGATGGCAGACGTTAAAGAGGAGGTTTCTGTGCCCGCTGGCCTTTCTGCAGCCCCGGTTTCATTCGGTTTTACTCGCACCTCTATCCGGAGGCGGCTGGCGGATAAGGCAGACAGCACAGGGTTGGCCCCAGAGGAAAAGGATTTCTTGAAGATCGTGGAAGGAAGGGAGCTGCAGAGGTAAAGCATCAGGTCTTTCACGCTTTGGAGTTCTGTTGTGGGGGGCTATAGCGGGAGGGTGAAATCTTGAGTTTGTGTTGGTGACAGTAACCTAGAAAGCCTGAAACAACCTAGGAAGCTTTATGGAGGCGAGAAAGGCGGGGTTTTGTAGGCAAAGCGGAGAAATTGGGCCTGATAATTGTGGGTATTGAGAAGAGAGGATATATTATTTGAGTTGGAAGCCTTTAAGACTTTGGGACACTGAAGTGTATTTCTCCTGAGAAAAGGAGACAATGACAGGACCCGTAGTGTTTTATCTGAAATGATGGGGCTTCTCTTATGAATAGCGGGCTGGAGTAGCAGGTTCAGATTGAGGAGAACTGTCGTCAGTTTAATTAGTAAAGGGGAAACTGCTGGGCCTGACGCACTCGCGGGGTGGGGTTAGGAATACTTTCGGGACAGAATCAGTCATCCAGAAGGGTGGTTTGGAGTCTGGAGCTGGGGAAAGTCTGGACTGAAGATGGTGATTTGTAGGTCACTGCGCGAGGCTCTAAGAGTGATTCCTGCAAGACACTAACATGGGGGCGGGAGGCGGGGAAGGACGCACCATCAAAGACATACAGGAAACTCAGACAGCAAAATGGACTGTTTGGTCCACAAGACTGAGAGTTCATTTGGCTCTTGTGTTTTTTTTTTTTTTGTTCTGAATAAAGGAGTGTGGCTTAGAGCCCCCTGACCCTTGATACTCTTCTCCCCCAACTTTGTCCTTCTGTGCCCACATCAGTGTGAAGCCCTTAGAAGCCCCTAAGGAACTGGTCATCCCGTTGATCGAGAATGGCTTCCGAAGGCAGCCCTTGGCCCAGACGCCTGTGCCATCCGCAGAGGCTTTGAGTGATGGGGTGCTGTCCCAGGCTGTGAAGGAGCTCATTGAGGGTATGTGATCCCGGCTTTGTCCTGCCCCAGTGAAGGAAGAAGGGGAAAAATGTGAAAGGATAGGGTGAGACCTCGTTGTTCCCTCCCATTCTTCCTTAGAATCCAAGAAGTCTCTGGAAGAGAGAGAGAATGCGGGTGTTGACCCCACGCTTGCTATCCCCATGATCCAGAAAGGATGCATCCCCGGCGAGGAAGGGGCAGACAGCGCGCCCCTGGCTAAGACAGTGAGCTGTCCCCTTGCCTCTCTCCTGTACCAGCCTGTCTGGTATCTTCCAGCCTTGCCTTCCTGTACACAGTAGGACAACTCTGTCTGAGAGGGCTGCTGCTATCCCTCTCCCCTCCCCTCCTGCTTGGAAACATTAATGACTGCATACCAGCATATGGAAAAAAGTACCTGAATTCCCACAGTATCTGAATGAGTTGAAAAGCAAAGCAAAGGGAACAAGAACATACAAAGCACATAAGGGTATACACTCCCTGGAGTGGTTTTTTGTTGGTTTGTCTTTTCCTTCCGTTTCTTCTTTTCTTCTCTTTCTTTTTATTTACTTTGATTTTTGGCCTATAGTGCTTGAGGAACACTGAGGAGACCAAAGTGGCTGGAGTGAGATGAGTGAGCAAGAGAGACAGTAAATGAAGGCAGAGGGGCTGTGTGCCACGGTGAGCACTTTAGCTTTTACTGTTAGGTAAGCTGAGAGACGGGGTGGCCCTGAGTAGTCAAAAGCTATACTTAGGGCTTAACAGGATCCCATGGTTACTTGAGCAGAATGGACCAGCAAGCAAAGGGACCAGCAGTCCTGGCTAGAAATGGTGCAGACTCAGGTCAGAGTGGACGGAGAATAGGAAGATTTAATGAGAAGGAAGAGCACAGTGAGTACTGATACAGCCAGCAATAGCCCAAGCAGCAGCACAGGGACAGATCACTGTACTGTGGTGTGTGTCTAGTGAAATTGTAAAGGATTGAAGGGATGCTCATGGAGGTGATGGCATGAGAGATGAGAGGTGGGTCCAGGCAGGGAACCAAAGTCTGTCTTTCAAACCAGCTGACCCAACTTTTCACCTTTTCATAAATTTCTTACAGTGACCCTTTGGGGCTTCCTCTCTCTCTCTCTTCCTCTCTCTCCCCCTCCCCCTCTCCCTCTCCCTCTCCCTCTCCCTCGCTTGCTTGCTTGCTTGCTCGCTCACTCACTCTCTGTCTTGCGGTTCTCTCTTGCTGTCTTTTTTTCTTTTTTCTTTCCTTTCTTTTTTTGTACTGAGGCTTGAACCCAAGGCTTTTATGCTGAGCTACTCAGGCTAATGTTACTTTTTTTTGGTGTTTGGTGGTGTGTTTTGTTTTGTTTTGTTTGTTTTGATACAGGGTATCACTATGCAGTTCGAGCCAGCCTTTAACACTATGTAGCCCAGGTTGGTCTCAAACTCCTGGTGATCCTTGTGCCTTAGCCTCCCAGAGTGCTGGAATACTAGGTGTGTATGACCACTCTGGCTTGTTCTGCTTTCTTTCAGTTTTTTTTTTTTTGTTCATTTTCAAGACAAGGTCTTGCTATGTAGTTCAGACTGGCCTTGAACTCACTGTCTAGTTCAGACTGGCCTTGAGCTCACTGTGTAGGCCAGGTTGGCCTCAAACTCCTGAGCTCTTGTGATCCTCCTGCCTCGGCCTCCCCAGTAACTGGGACTATAGGTTACACTACCACACCTATCTTTATTTTTATTCTCTTTTTTAAATGGTACTTAGGATTGAATGTAGCCTTCACACTGAGGTACATCTCCAGCCACCCACCCTTTTTTTGTAATGAGGTCTTGCTAAATTGTGCAGGCTGGGCTGGAACTTGGAGTCCTCCTGCTTCAGCCTCCCAGAGTACTAGGATTACAGGTGTGTACCAACTGTATTTTTTAATGTAGAGTATCACTGATACCTGATGTATCACTTTTTCAGAATTTGATTTATTTTATTTATGTCTTAACTTGAACGTAGCTTCACACAGGTAAAGGTTTTGTCTCTTGCTCACTGCTTTATCCTCAGCCACTGGAACAGTACTTGCCACAGAACAGGGGCTCTGTAACTGTTTGCTGAAGGACTGAAGGTGGAGGGCTAAAGTGAGGCATGGTGAGAAGAAATCAGAGCTCCTCTTCTAGCTGATCTGCCGAGGGCCAGAAGCATAATAGGTCACCCCCTAGGTGACAGCAGGTATAATTCTGACAGAGGGCCAGGAATTAGCGAGGCCTGACTCTCCATCTACCTGTACCCCATAGGTGCCAGAGGAGGCTGATTACGAGGCTATCCCTGTGGAGGCCTACGGGCTGGCCATGCTCCGGGGGATGGGCTGGAAACCTGGCAAGGGCATTGGCCGCACTTTCAATCAGTAAGTTCTGGGGCAGGGATATGGGGTAGACAGATGGGCTGTGACTGAAACCCCTGTAGTCGCCACCAGCCAAGAACCATCCAGGCAAAGGGCTGGGGGCGTAATATATTACCACCCTAACCTCTTCTGCTATGGTTTCAGACTCCTGTTTCCCTTTAGAACTCCTTAAGAGGGTCCCTATTATGTAAAGTTTGCCTCTCTGGAGACCAGTTTCCATATCTGAAAAATGAGGTAACAGTGCTGATTTTGCCAGGTATAATGGTGCAAGCCTAAAATCCCAGCACTCAGGACCCTGAGGCAGGAGGATTGCCTCGAATTCAAGGCCAATCTGGGCTAATAGTGAGTTCAAGGCCAGCCTACATTGCATAGGGAGACCCTGTCTCAGGAAAGAAAATGCTGACTTTACAAGTCTATTACAAGAATTAAATTATATTTAGGAAGTATACACAATAAACATAAATTAAATATTTGTTATTTTCACACAGACTTTTTATTTGTTTGTGTTGGGGCAGAGTCTCACTTTATATTTCTTTTTTTTTGTTTTGTTTTTTGGTACTGGGGATCGAACTCACGACCTTGCTCTTGCCAGGCAGGCACTTAAGCCACTGAGCTAAATCCCCAGCCCCTCACTTTATATTTCAGGCCAGCCTTGAACTCACTGTGTAACCCAGGCTGGGTTCGAACTTAGGATCCTCCTGGCTCAGCCTCTGTAGTGCTGGGATTAGAGGTGTGTGTCAACATGCCCAGCTATCACACAGATTTATAATCCCTTCTTTGCAATTGCAAACTCCAGAGAATTTGAAAACCAAACTTTTTTTTTTCATAAATCATTTGGCAGCCACATGTGACTGGAGTTGGCATTAAGAATTCAGTAATCTTGCCTGGCATGGTGGCTTGTGTCTGTAATCCCAGCACTTTGAAGGCTGAGGCAGGAGGACCACCACAAGTTCAAGGCCAGCCTGAACTACATAGTGAGACCGTGTCTCAATAAAAATAAAAGTTCTATAATCTGTTTCCTCTACATGGTGTGTACATTCATACAACTTTTTCCTATAGATATATTAATGTACTATTTGGTTACAGAGAACTCACTCTGATTCCACTATAGATATTGTGGGTAGATGTACATGCAACATGTTACTAGGTTGAACCAAATGAGATTGCCTGGCTGGGAGCTGGAGTGCAGTTTAATGGTAGAGCACTTGCCACCATGCGCAAGACTCTAGGTTCCATCCCAAGTATTGCAAAAAAAAAATCCTAATGTGAGATTGGAAGTGGCCTCCTTGAAAATACTGATGGCAGTGGAGACTATTGTGCCACCTGCAAGCCTATGTTCCTTTCTGCAGAGTGGTGAAGCCCCGTGTGAACTTGCTGAGGCCCAAGGGGTTAGGGCTGGGTGCCAACCTGACAGAGGCCCAGTCCTTACTCTCCAGTGGCTCCTACTGCCCCCCAAAGCCAGGTGGGGAACAAAGGAAGGGTAAGGAAGACCAACCGCAAGGACTGGTGCCTGGAGGAACTGTGGTGGTCCTTTCTGGCCCTCATCGAGGCCTCTACGGGAAGGTAAGAAATCAAAATGTCCCTGGAGGGCTGGGGATATAGCTCAGTGGTGGTAGAGCACTTGTGTAGCATGCACTCAACTCTGGTTCCCTTCCTAACATCACAAAAAAAATGTCCCTGGAACCCCAAATAAACAATAGGGAGATTGATTTGAGGGCCAGAGAGAGGAAGACTTGGGCTTGAAAGGCTGCAAGTCCTCGTTTTTCACACTTACCTGTCCCACTGCTATACTAGATAACCCAGGACTACTGGCTGGGCCTTTCTGCATCTCAGTTCCCAACCAAAAGTGAGAACGTGCCATATGCCACAAGGTACCTGAGTATTAAATGCACAAAGGCATTTGGTAGGCTGAGGCAGGAGGATTGCTGCAAGTTCAAGGCCTGAACAACATAGCAAGACCCTGTCTCAAAAAACTACAATAAATACATGCATGAGTACACAAAGGATGTCTTAGCCCCACAGCCTAGTGAGGGAGACAGGGAACTAGACCAGGTTCCACTTTACAGAGGTTGCAGTTTATTAGAGACAGGAACCAGGTCTAGTCTGAGCCATCAGGGACCACAGTCTGGTTGGAGAGATACACAGAAGTCAGTCCTGTTGGAGGTGAACAGCTCAGCCCCAGAAATGAGATGGAATCCTCTCAACCCCTGTCTTATGCCTCCTTCCCCATGTAGGTGGAAGGCCTTGATCCTGACAATGTTCGGGCTATGGTTCGTCTAGCAGTAGGCAGTCGCATGGTGACTGTTAGCGAATACTGTCTGCGACCTGTGTCCCAGCAGGAGTTTGACAAGAACGCCTTACATTCTGGTGAGCGAGCCTTTTATGCAGCTGCAAGAAGCATGGCGGCGGGGGGGGGGTGCGTCACAGGTAAGTTTTCCATTGACAGTGGCAGGGACAAGGGACTACCAACAAGTGTGATTGCAACCAGAGGTCAGGAGGTCAGAAGGGCCATGAGTCCTTTCTCAGGTTTTCTATCTGGCTGGAAGTTCTGAGGATGACAGGCAGGGCCTTGAATGCACCAATGGGCGCTATACCACCAAGAGCCCCCATCCAGTTTCTTCAGCTTGATTGAAGAAAGGCTAATGGATAGCCTTGGGTCTTTAGCCTTTCTCTAAAGGGAAGACTCGAGTGTGGAGAGCAGTTCATGCCCTCAGGAAGTCCCTGTCTCTGGGTGGCAGCTTGTTTTTCAAGAGAGTAAGAACTGAGGGGTGACTGGATATGGTGAGCAGCATAGCCCAGTGAAGGTATGGCAATATAAAGGGCATTGGGCAGGTGGGTGCTGACAGCTCTCCAGGGCTTTGTAGTGCACATTAGACTAGGTGGCTGGGAAGGTGTCCAGAAGGGCCCTAGAACAGTGGAGGGGATGGGGAGAGGCACTTTTGTAGCCCTGGCAAAAGTGGAAAGATGAGAAGGGGCATTTTGACAGATGGGAGATAGGCCAGGCCAAGCTATACCCTTGAAAAGTAGGGGTAATGAGACACTGGGGCTCTTTTCCCACTCTTTCTGCATTAATGAAATAGGCCAGGCAGGCAGAACTTCCTTGGGGCAACACAATGGCTCATCCTTGTCACGGAAGGCCCACCAGAGTGAAGACCTCCGAGGCCGGCAAGAGGACCCAGAGAAGAAGCGGAAACACCCTCCAGACCGGTGGGACCCTGGGTGTCTGGAATGGGGAAAAAGGCAGGGGTATAAAGGAGGCTCCCAGGGCAAGGAATGAGGAACAGAAGGAACTAGGAGCAAAACTGGGTGGATTTCACTGCACAGGCAATGGCAGGGCAGCCGGAACATGTGTATGCTGAAGTGCTAAGCCTAGTGTTGGTACCCTTTCCACAGACAGGCCGGGCCTGTGGCCAAGAGTGAGAAAACAGCCAACAGGAGTCAGCACTGGCTGCACAGGGACCTGCGTGTGCGCTTTGTGGACAAGCTGTACAAGGGTGGCCAGTATTACAACACCAAGGTGCAAACCGCAGCCTGAGGTGCCTGCCTTGGCCCGGGGACTGGGTTCCTAGCCCTCTGATGTCTCACATGCCCCTCACTTGTCCCTCCAGATGACGATTGAAGATGTCCTGAGCCCAGATACATGTGTGTGCCGGACAGATGAAGGCCAAGTCCTGGAAGGCAAGTGTGAGCTGGGGCAGCCAGTTCATTGTCACATCGCAGGCTGAAGGAAAAGGGCATCTGTGGCCAGGAGCCTAGCCTGGGCAAGGCTGGGAGGCTGGGCAGAGTTCAGGTTCTCTACAGGGCCCAGCACCCTCACACGTTAGACATTTCCATGTCAGTGACTGCATCTGTCAGATTAGCACGGACATGGACATGACTTCTCCCCACAGTGACTGGTGCCTTGATGAGAGCATGAGGAGCTCCAGGGCAGAGCGGTGCCTGCAGCAAATAGCAGCCCTAGCTCCCCACCATAGCAGCATTCCCCATAGTATCGCTGTTGTTTCTGTGAACTGCATCCTAGGCTGCGCCTGGGAAGTCCAAAGACTTCCCTCTGTCAGCAATGTGAAGACAACTCTAGGGAATATGGCAGAGGTGCTTACCTCCAGTTCTACCTGGGGTGCTGTGCCGTGGGCCTCACTCCTCTCCCCTTTCCTCTTTCCACAGGCCTCAGGGAAGACATGCTGGAGACTCTGATTCCCAAGGTTGAGGGCAATCGCGTGATGGTGGTGCTGGGGCCACAGGCTGGAAGGGTGAGTCTCACTTCTGGAAATGGAGGCTTGGGGATCACTCATGCACTGTTCCAGGGTCTGGGCAGGCCTGGATGACTCTTCCCCACCCCTGCCCTAGGTGGGCCATTTGCTGGGCTGGGACAAAGCCCGGAGCCGGGCTTTGGTGCAGCTGCAGAGAGAGAATCAGTTGGTGGAGCTTCACTATGACGCCGTCTGCCAGTTCATGGGCCCCAGTGACTTGGATGAAGACTGATTGTGGGACAGTGCAGTCCTGTGAGTCCTTACCACCCAAAAAGTGGCCTTGGAGAATGTGAGAAGATAAATGTACAGTCCTGCAGTGCAAGGACAGGAGAATGGATGGATGGCCCATAAAGAGAATAGAACTAAATCCAGTATTTACTAAAATTGAGTGTATAATAGAAACTATTTGAAATGTTCAGAAGAAGGATAAACTTGTCAGTGCTGTGCTGAGCTGTGACTTAAGATGGGAGCCATACCAGCCAGGTGGGAACTATTTCATCTTGCAGCCTTCCCTCCCTTGCATGAGGTAGGGACAGGTTAAATAGCCCATTCTATCAGGAGCTGATGCTTAGCGACAGAACTGAGAATGAAATGTGCCCCTGGGCAGACACCATGGAATCTGAACGCCACATCTCCCAACAGCTCCCCAGGTGCCATCTTTTGGTTGGTAAATGTCCCCAGTGGCCCACATGTTGAAAGCTTGGTCCTTGGGGTGGAGCTATTGGGAGGTGCTG
>PVJX010046961.1:0-12062 GCA_004027295.1 Dolichotis patagonum | reverse complement strand
GACTTGAGACCATTCTCTTAAGTGAAATAAACCAAACTCACAAGGGTAAATACCATATAATCTCCCTAATATGAGATTTGATAAGAGTATATAAGACTTTGTGGTAAGCATGAGGCCCCATCTCATAGCTTCGAAGTCTTTCAAAGTTTTAAATCATCAGTTGGAATGGTGTTATCCTGTTTTGTTTGACTATATCATATGTGATGATATGAACAGCTGTTTTGAAGAAAACATTATGACAGCTATTTCTGGTTTAATATTATCCTTCTTAGAAGTCCTACCATGCTTTTTTTTGTTCTATTACCATTGGTTCTGTCTACCACATTGTGTCTCATTGGAATTTAAATATGTGTGATAGTTCAAACAAACTTTTTTCTTTTTTATCAAAAATGAGATATTATAATACCCATTGATCATTTTCTGTTATTCGGTTCAGAAAGCCCTGGAATTCTTTCACTATATGCATGGCTTTATACTATTGTGTTATGTTTGATATTATTGTAATTGAAACTCTGCTCAACTATAGCAGAATAAGAGATATGGCGTTAGATACTGTTGATGTCCAGTTGACTTAATGTAAAGTACTGTGTTGCCTATGTTGTCCTCTTCTGATCTGCTCTGTACTGCCCCCTTTTGTTTTATTCTCTTTTAAATAAAGAAAAAATTAAATAAGACAGTATACGTTATACAGGGCTTCTGATTAAGTTGATAGGACATTAAGGATGATTACCATATTATGTCCTCTTATTTTTGGGATAGCTGACATTGTCCTCCTAGGAATTGTTTTGTTTTGTCTTGCTTTGCTTTAGTTTTCCCTCTTAGACAGAAAGGATAGATATACATGTAGAAACTCATGCATGTGTAGAGCTTATAAACAGTTTACGAGAAACAACTATATAACACATGTTGAAATGAGCAACTATTTTGAAGAAAAAGAGACACTACAGTACCCAGTGCTGACTCCATAATGAATGTCACAATGTGAAATCCAGCAATACTATCATTCTTTGTTCAAAGTGATTTTAGCTTGTTTTGTTTTGTTTAAGTTAAACATAGATGAAGGTATGGACAGCTGTTTTGAAGAGAATGAGAGACACTATGAGAGCCATTCTTGGCTTCCCTATTGTATGGTCTTGAATACCTGAAATGCCCTCCTTGTCCTGCTTAGATCAGTTCCATACTATGTTGTTTCATGAGAACTCCCTGTATGTGACAATATGGACAACTATTCGGAAGAAAACAAGAATCAATATGATAAAGAGTGAATATCTCCAATTGTCTAGCTTTGAAATTTGTCTTTTACTTTTACATTGCTCTCTTGTGACCCAATTTGTTCTTTTTTACTCTGTTTAATTTTACCCTTTTTATATAACTGCTTGTATGTTTGAGTGTGTAAGAGGGATGACCACATTGCTGTTTTTGTCAGATCGTGGAGCAGAACTGTTAACAGTGTCACTGTTTGAATGTCTACTTTGCATGTTTTAATTTTGTAATTCGAACAACTACTTCCAAGATGTCAGTATGTAATCTGTCAAGTAATGATTTCTTAGTGGTTTTTTTTTGTTCTTTTCCCTTTTTCCTTGGAACTCTGTATTGTTGCTACCCTTTATTCTGTTTTGTTTGGTTTTTTTTTCTCTCTCTTTAAATAAAATTTTTAAAAAATTAAAAAAAAAGAAAATCAATGTGATTCTATACATTAACAGAAAATTTTTAATTACATGTTTATTTTTATGGATGCAGTGCAGGTGTTTGGTGAGACTCAAAATAAAATTATGCAAAATATATTAGCAAAATGGATAGATGATAACTTTCTTAATTTAACATGATGAATAGTAAAACCCCACAGAAAATAATAAAATTAATCATGAAATACTGAAAGTTTTGCCTTGCAAGTAGGCAAAGTGAGTAGGAAATCACTGCCAACATTGTACAGGAAATTGTACCTAGGGAAGAAGACAAGAAAAAGAAAAGAAAGTGTATGAGGAATGGCACCAGGGTACCCAGTCTACTGGAAATCAGTGGACCAACATTCCTTTGGCAGAATTTTCATCAATCACTTCTGTGCTTTTCTCTGGCTAGTACCTTTGGGAATCTCACTGCAGGGATGGAGGCACAATCAAAGATGAACAATTTATGAATAGACTCTTCTCAGTTGAAGAATAGAAAGGACAAACATATGAAAGAATGTTCAATATTACTTGTCATTCAAGAGATGCAAATTACAAAACACTGAGATTCCATCACATTTTAGGAGAAGTAAAGGAAGGAAAAGAGGAGAAAAAATGAAAGAAGAAGTCAGGTGTGATGCTACACACCTGTAATGCCAGTACTCAGGGGACTGAGGGAGGAGGACTACTCTAAGCTCAAGGCCAGCTTAGACTCTATAGTGGATCCAAGACCAGCCTGAACTGGAGAAAAAGGGAGCCCTTCTCCACTGTTGTTGGGAATGGAGACTGCTGTAATCACTGTGGAAATCAGTGTGGAGAGTCTCAAAATATGAAGACTAGAGGTTCCATTTGACCCTGATATTACCTTTTTTTGGTATCTTCATGAAAGTATCAAAAGCATCATACTACAGTGATATATGCATACCGATGTTTATAGCAGGACAGTTTGTGATACCTAAATCTTGAGAATAGATCAATCAATGAGTGGGTAAAGAAGATGTGTTTTTTAAACTTGAGACACTTCTATGTAAATGGATGCACCTTGAGACCATACTCTTAATTGAAATAAATCAGACACACATGTATAAATATCACGTTGTTTCTCCAGTTCAGAAACAGAAAGTGTAAATAAGGACCAAAATGTATAATAGATATTGTGAGGTAGGGAGAAAATTTTCAAATGGGAAGGGTAACTAGGGAGAGGGGAGAAGGAAAGGAAGGAAAATAAAAGAAAAAAATGAGACAAGAATGCAGGTGTGATGGCACATACCTGTAATAGCAGAACTCGGAGAATTGAGGGAGCAGGTACACTGCAAATTCAAGGCCAGCTTAGGCTCTGTAGTGGGTCCAAGACCAGCCTGAACTGCTTAGTGAAAACTTGTCTCAAAAAATAAACCAAGAAAAGGTGGAAAAAATGGAGTTGAAGGGAGAGGAAGGGATAGGAAAAAAGAAAAATCAAGATATATCATGCACAGGTACAAATTCCCTGACAAATGTGATCATTATATGTATAAAATATACAAATGAGCATAATTAGGTTAAAAAGATTGGTGGGTTAGAGCAGGGACAGGATCCTATGACCTGAACACTTCAGGGCATGCAGTAACTGATCTCTATCTCTTTGGAGCCACTTGACCAGAAGGAAACATTTGGACAGGATCTTTCCTAGGAAGTTTTCAGGAAAAAGAGCGAGGAGACAGCGGGGGAAGATGCCCCTTCTGTACAGAAGCTCTCCCTAGAAAGTAAGTCTTAACTGATAATGCACAGGTGGATGCAACTATAGAAGAGTCTGACAACTTGACATCCTGAGGTGGTAGATGTTTTTCATACTTTTCTGTGTTTACCTCAAATCTCAACTGAGGGTGACAGTTGTTAATGAGACCCTGATGTACCTGACAGAGCCGCGCAGTCATTCTGCTAGAACTGCAAGTATTTCCTACAAAATTGTTCTTGATAATGTTACAATTTCTCTGGATTTAGAAATGTGCAGTATACCATATTATTCCTTTTCCTCTGGGTACTTGAACAGTCTAGGAAGTCATACTGAAAAAAAATAAAAAGTCTTATTGTTTTCACAATGGGTAAATAAATATGTCAGTACCCAAGTATATGGAAAATTTTAGTCTGGTTAAACATAATTCTATTCACATCCCTCCACATAAGAGGAAAGGAATAGATTTTCAATGAAATTTTTTAAAGTCATTTTTATTCTCATTATGAAACAAAATGCCAATTTCCATTAGGAATGTATACTCCCTCTTTGTATGAAGTGTTATTGCTAACAACACTATAATAAGAATGCTTAATATGAAAGAGAGATGGAGATTATCCTAATAGATATTCAGTTAGCAAAATACTCCAGTTTTCAGATCCATATTTCCTTTATTTAGTTGCAATAAAAGCTGAAACAGTAGCTGAATAAAAGTGTAGATGAAAATGAATTCTTTTTGAAGGTTACATAGACTCTTTTTATCATGAAGGTCACAATTCATAAAAAAGAACATGATCAAAATGTGTTTTCTGTCCCCACTCTGCCAATTTGTCTTATATCCTCATCTTGTAGCATAGAGTTTTAAAGAAAGCAAGACTTTTAATGGATTTCTCTGTTGTTTTTCTGATTGATATTTTTACTAATGACTGGATTGTGGGCCACAGTGATATGCAGTGCTAATAACCTTGGCAAGAAAGTGTGGAGCAGATTAATCTGGCTTTCCCAGTATGAGAAATAGAAATTAATATAGCAGATAGTAGAGCAAAGGTCCAGTATTATTGCAGGATACAAGAGATCAGAGAGACCAATGGAGGAAAAGGTGGATTTATGTCCAGGACTTTAGGTGCACATCAATCCAGCCAAACTCATGCTCAAAATGTTAGCCATTAGAAAAAAGGAAAGGCTCTAGTTTTATACATTGGGCAGAAAGGGATTGGTCTTCAGAAATGAAGGGTGGGGTGGGGCAAGCAAGGGTACAGAAGCAAGATAAAGCAATAAATAACTTAGCCTTAAAAAAAAGACAGAGCCCTATGAAACCTGCAACACCAAGATGACATAAACTGTCCACAGGACACAGTTGCCAATAGTATCTGTACCAGAACAAGAAGTCACAGCTACAGGGGAAGAGTGGAGGAGTTCAAAGGGAATTGCTCTTATAGTCACACGTCAGTATGGGCAACCATATTGGTTGGGAGGTAGCTCTATGCTTATTTGGTTGTACATTCTGTGGCAATCAGTAGTACTGTATGACTTCCCGCAGAGTTGATGTGTGTCTTGGGCTAGCATGGCTTTGGGGAAAAGTAAATTCATCATTCCAACACGTGCTGAGTCCATCCTAGAGTATAGCTATATAATAGAGCTGTGTTTCAGATCCAGCTCAGAATGGGGGATCCTAAAGAACTGCAGAAAGTTCAAAGGAGGACACTTGAGATGGTAGGACATCAAAGTATGGCCCTTGGGAGAGAAAGAATGTTGGTGAAGGACAGTATATGTGTGCTCACATCCCTGGAGGGCTGTGGTCAGTGGAAGGAAGAGGCTGTGTGCTGTGGTAGTGGAAGGCTGGCCACATATCCATGTGGAGAAGATCTGTGAACAAATATGAAAGAAATGATTAACTTTCATTGAGCAAGCAGCCATCCAGTATGTTCAGGGGAGCTTTGGTCTAGAAACCGTGACCTGAGTGTTTGATATTGGAGGGTTAGCCTGAGTCATTTCTGCAATGCTCTCTACACCAGAATTCTGCAGGGTTCTCTATGAATCAGGCTTCCCTATGATGTCTCCGCAGTGACCACTCACTGTGACACCAAAGTACTTTTGTGTGCTGCCTCCTTTGAAAGCCAAGCAGAGCTCTTCTCCTCTTGTTCTTACTTCCCCTGTAGGTCTTACCACATTTGGCCTTGCACCATTTTTCTCTTTCTCCTTGTCTTTCTTCCTAGTCTGACAGTGAGTTCTTACAGGTTGGGGCAGGTGCTCAGTCCCTGTCACTTGCATACCCTTTGCCCAAAAGCTTGTTGGAAGATGTGAGCATACACACAAATAGTCATATAAGCAACTCTGAGAAAATGAAAGAATCTGTGGTATACAAGGTGGGTTGATGAGAGGCCTCAGTTACTTTTTATGTGTGCAATACAAAAACTAAGGGAGTAAGTAAACTGAAGCCAAAATGTTTTGTTACATAACCATGCAATATTGTACTTAACTTTGATTAAAAAATAATTTCTTCTGAACTAAAGTACTGTATATGATTTTGCACGTTAAATAAACTAGTGTTTTCTGAGGTCAACTAGATGACTGCTTGGGTTGAAAAGAACAGAAATCAAGAAATCAAAACAACAGGGTAGGGATTTTTAGAACCTTGTTTGAGCCCTGGTGTTCTGATCATGCTGAGTTTGACTTGCTGAAAAACAAGCCCAAAGCCAGCATTTGTTAGTTTTCCAGAATTGTTCAGTGGAAAGTCTTGCTTAGCTATCCCCGCATATGTGGACTCTTTGTGGGGTGTCCACCAGGTGTACCTGAGACCATTTGAGAGCCTCATCCTGTGGAGAAAAGCTATAGATGGTTCAGACCCCTTGTGCCCTGCAGCTCAGGGAACTGACAGCTGTGCTCAGTGGGTCACCATCACTGATGTGAAAACAGGTATTTCTGAGACCAGCGTATTTGAGACTGCTAATGGTCAACGTATTAGAAAAGTTTCTTGCAAGGGCAGAAACAGAATATGCTTTGATGTGATTGACTAGAGTTAATTTCCATTTTAAAATAATTTTCTATTATCATTTGCCTACACATTGAATATTCATCAATTCATACTACAGAAAGTAAAGGCTGGAAAGAGACATACACTGTCTTAACTGAACTGATTTGAAGAGAGATGCCATCTGTGATTGACGTTTGGCTGTTGTGACTGGCTAAGCCTCAGCTATTTATTTCAAAGGTGAGTTGCTATACTGTTTTCATTTTGTTTATGTGTTGAGTTAGATTGCAGTTCATTATGTAGGACTCAAGTATGTAAATACAGAGGATTTCTTAGGCCAGTGTTAGCTTGATTTAACAGAAGAGAACTATTTTAGCTAAAAGTCCCGCAGGTACATAAGGGGAAGTCTTTCTTTCTCTCTCAGAGTGACTTGAAGTTAGATTAAAAACCCAAACATAGAGACTTCTCTGGGATGAGTCTAGGAAACCATTTGTGTCCTTCAGCCAACAGGCATCATGGCAGGCAATCCTGTAGTAAAGCCAAACTACTCGAAGGCCTGTTGACTGTGAACTCCTCAATCACCATTTAAACAACTCTGGACAAGTGTGCCCCATCCATGCACCTGGGACACCACCTGTGAAGCCCACTTTTTCTTACTTCTCTTTATTTATCTGGATTGTGCTTTACTCAAGGCCCAGCTTTGACAACTGCCTCTTCTGAGTGTGCACTCTGGGCTGGATGGCTTCTGTTTATCGTTATTGCAGGGTTTATTAGCTGGAATTTTGACAGCATGTCAGGTGTTGCTTCTCCCACTTAAACCATCAGCTTTTCCAGAGCAGGCATTGTCCCATTCATCCCTGCATCCCCAAAGCTCAACCAGGACTTGCATTGAATCATTCTGCTAATCTAAAGGAAGGTGACCCATTCAGCATCTCAGTCTATCATATTCTCAGCCTCTGTCAGTCTCCCTTCATTGCTTAAATGGTCATTCAAGTCAAGAAGTAGTTGTTTGGAAATATTTACGACACCAAGATAAGCCAAGTTGATGGTGGGTGCTTAATAATCATTTGTGGAATAGATAAAAAGATGAATTTTCAAGCAAGTTTCTTTTGAACATAAGCTTTATATTAGCATAAAGTGTAAATCAATTTTTCTTATATCATATAAAAAGAATAATTTAATCAAAATTGATAACATCTTGTGAATAGAATGCTTAGCTAATGCAATAAATTGAGAGAGTTGTCTAAAGGTCTTAACTCTTACTCCTGAGGCAAATTATGGCAAGAGATCACCCACTGAGCCTATAAAGCATACTTGCTCAGATTTGACCTCAATCTATTAAACCAGCCTCTAAAAATGAGTTAAGACTGCTGTTTTCCTTTGTATTTCCAAATATCCCCAAGATTAATGTGCAACTAAGGTTGAGAGGCATCCTGGCCTTATAACTTCCTGCTTCTGTGATCTTCAGCAATTTTTTTAATTTCTCTAATCCCCAGTAACCTTGTCTGTAAAAGGAAGATAATTACTATGCCTTTCTCCTAAGATTAATAATTAAATGAAATAATCCCATATGAAAATTTAGTATGGTACCTAAAATACCAAAAGCCTTGTTATTATCATCTTATTAATAACTTCTTTATTATTATGGGAGTGTGGGGCACAATACCCCCTGTGAACTGTTACTGCCACACCTTGTCCAAGAACCCTAGCACAGATTCTTGTCCCTGTAAATACGTGAAATCAGACCGATCTGGTACTACTGCTACTTGGCAAGTGAGAGAAAGGTGCATTTGCAAAGTTTCCACACTCTCCCTTCTATCTTTCTCTGCCATCATGCCCCAAATTTCCCCCAGTTATTTCTAGGCATTAAATTATCCAGGCCTTTTTTAGGCTTGAGGTTATTGCTTTCTAACGAAGAAAGAAAGCAATAGAAAATACTGTTGAATAAAACGTCCTTAATATTCCTCTCCTGAGGGCAGATAAGGGCTGGAAATGACCTGCTGAGCAAGCGCTCCTTTGGAAAGTGATCTGAACTCCTGTGTTCATCTCTGGGATGTTTTCGTGCTAGGTATCGCTATGACTCGCAGAACTCTGCAGCATCTGTTTCCTGGCCACCGAAAAGGAGCCAAGTAAGTATATTCTACACGTATCAAAGCTCAAACGCCCTCTGAGATGAGTTCAGAAACCAATTTGTGCATTAGTATCAGGGAAAGCAGGTAAGTATGCACAAGGAAAGTAAGTGCTTGAGGCTGGAAAATAAGCATCTCTGAAAAAAACCAAAAACCGTAAGAACTCCTGAACTGCTTTCTTCAAGGATGTTCATTTTTCCCAGTTTAATCATTGATTTTCCTTATGAATATTAACCTGTTTGCTCAAATACTAATAAGTAAATTGGTTTTTGAGCTTATCTGGGAGGGATAAAGGACTCCCTGTGCTGAGTGTGGAGAGGGGAAGTAGGCAGAAACAGTCTAGAGATGAAACAATGACCAAACGATAACAGAGACAATGTCAGCACCAGGTCCACTCCCTACTGCTTCTGCACATCACCAGAGATGATCTTCCATGACACTAGGGGACAATACCACTACTACCTTCCTGCAGGTGGGGACATGAAGACATGGAGAGATGAGACTTCACATCCATGCAACTGCTGGATGCATTTGGGCAGGAGTCGCATCATTTCATGGTCCATCTTCTGCTATTAGACTTCTGTGTGCAGCAGTGAGAAGACAGCCATACCATCAAGCTACGCTAACTCATACAGAGTATTAGCCCTTGTGTGTGAGGAACGCTCCAGATGTGAGTGCACTGCCCTGACCGTGCAGAGTAGACTGAGACCCTGGGCTGCCTGAGGAGGTGCATAGTGGTGACAGACTGGTTTGAGGCATTTGGCGGTGGTGAATAAAACAGTTTGAGACTCTGGAGCCTAAAGAAATTAGTCATAATGTAAGAAAGTTCTCCTTAGGTCTTCATGTCTAAATTAGTAGAAGATTCTTTTGTAAAAGTTACTATGAAAAAGAAAGGTAAGCTACAGGGCTGCATGTGGCATGTCTTCTGTTTTCTCAGATAATCATTTGTTTAATCACTCTTTCAATCATGAGAAAAATAAAGCTTTCTAAGAAAATTTTTATTAATGCATACTAATATTATAGGGTTTGATGTGATCTTTCCAAACAGACAAAATATGTTCCCTGATCAAATCCAGGCTCCCTATACCCACCCACCCTGATCCTTTTCACCAGCCTTTAGTAATCACTGCCCAGTTTTGGGTTTTTTTGTTTGTTTTTGTTTTTTTGCTTTTTTTTTTTTTTTTAGTTTCCACATACCAAAGAGAACATGTGCTGATTGAATTTATGCATCTGGAGTATTTCACTTAAGATTATATCTTTCAGTTCCATCCATGTTGTTGCAAAATGACAGAATTTCAATTTTTCACCAAGGTTGGATGATATTCTATTGTCTCTATAAGCCATATATTCTTTATCCAGATTGAATCATATCCTGACTACTATGGATACTGCCACACAATAAGCCTGGGCATGTGCTATCTTTTTGTTGTGCTGATTTTATTTATTTTGGATATGGACCCAGGAGTATAGAAGCTGGATCATAGAGTTGAATTTTTTTAGTTTTCTGGGGGATCTTCACCCTATCCTCCAAAATGTTTGCCTACAGCAATCTTTGAAGTATTTCCCTTTATTTTCTTCTACAGTTTCATCATTTCAAGTCTTGCATTTGGATCTTTAATTTTTGTCACAATGAGAAACAAAAGCCAAGATTCAAACTTTTGCATTCAGGATCTAGTTTTCCAAGCACCATTTACTGAAGACACTTCCTTTCTCCAACATGTTTTCAGTGTCTTTGTGCAGATCCATTGGCTGCTGGGGTGTGAGTTTATTTCTGGGATCTCTATTCTGCAGGGGTCTGTGTGCTGTTTCTATGCCAGTGCCTGAGATGATAGTTCCCATGGCTCTCTTGAAATCAAGGTTATGGAGCTTTCTACTTTATTCTTTTCATTCAGGATTGCTGTGGATATTAAAGATCTTTGGTGCTTTTATGTGAGCATTAGAATCATTTAGAAAAACAAAGTATCAAAGCACTTGATGTTTCCTTATTAATTTCTCAAAATCTTCCCATGTGTTGAGAAGAATCACTTGTCAAGGCTGACCTCTCTTTACAAAGGTCTGCATGGGAAGGAGGATTCAAAAAGTATGCTACTTGGGGAGAACTGTACCCACAAAACAGGTTTCAATTATTATTCACAGACTTTCTGCAGTGTCTTCTGAAATATCGCTATGCTTTGGTTTCTTAAAACTGAATTATATTACAGAATTCTTATGAGGGAAAAAGAAATAAAAGGAGCACAATAGATAAATGAGTCCTTCTGCAAAATTGTACTGATTTTAAATGATGATATTGTGCCAGGCATGAAGCTGGGACCCTCATAAGTGTTGCCCCATTTAATAATTCTGGTTCCACTAGTTCTGTGAGCACTGACAAGTTTGTTGACTTCTCTGTCTCCTCATCTCCAAACCGGAGACTACTAATAGAGTACACAAAGCATGGGGTTACTGTGAGGATGGAGTGACTTCAGATATTTCAGGTACTTGAATCTGAGATTCCCATGCAGAATTCCAGTGTACTCCAGTCACTGTGACCAACTCATAGAATATAGCTGGGCCATTTAAATTTTTCCAGCAAAATGCAGTGTTGCTAACACTTGTTGGTCATTGAATAAACTACTCACTTGAGATAGTTCATAGTTTTGGCATCAAAGACCTCTGCATTTCTTTTAGTGGTGAAACATCTTCATCAAACTAGGTTTCCAGTTATGTCTGTGTTGAAAGACAAGTACTGTCCGAGTCAGTGTGGACCAAGAAGAGAGGGTGGTGGTGTTTGTCCTGATTGCAACGTTGCACATGTCCTAGCATACCTGACAGGCACATGCATCGTGTCAGTAGGTATGTCATTATTTTTAAAAAGTTAAGGGCATTATTTCTTTCAATATATGTGTTTGTTTCAAGTAGGTACTAAGTTGTCAGGATATAAACATATATTGCTGACCTGTAACTATCTGATGAATAGACATTAT
The DNA here is from genome assembly GCA_004027295.1 of Dolichotis patagonum. NCBI lineage: Eukaryota > Metazoa > Chordata > Mammalia > Rodentia > Caviidae > Dolichotis > Dolichotis patagonum. Next base: position 621 of record PVJX010046961.1, on the reverse strand, counting down.
GCTATTTTTTGTATTTATTTTCCATGTGTGCCCGTGTGTGTGTGTGTGTGTGTGTATCTGTGTGTCTATGTATGTGTCTTTGTGTCTATGTGTGTGTCTGTGTCCGTGTTTTGGAAACAAGTTAGATATGCTTGGAAAAAAATTATTGTCATTATAGATGTCTGGTAAGCCAGGCTTCTGTTATGACACCATTAATCATGATGGGAAACTACTACTTCTACTTGTATCACAGCCTGTGGCTCTGTTGTAGTCATTTGGACTAAAAGTAGTCTGGGTTCTTGTATACACACACACACACACACACACACACACACCATATACCTCATAGAATATAATGTCACAATATCTATCATAGGAAGATGTACTGTAACAGGATGCCTTCACTTGTAGTTTGAGAACGGGCCATATGCAACACTGGATGGTACAGATTTAAAGATGTGATCATTACAGGCAAATGAGAAGATTTGAAACTTGTGGTTTGGACAAAGTCCTAGTTGTATAATCACACTGTGTATGTCAGCTGCTATTATCAACCTCATGCTGTACTGGGTCTTTTATTAAGTCCTGCCAGTTCCATATGGTTAATCTAACTGAATATGTATATTCAAATGGCCTGGACAG
>PVJX010046960.1:0-12075 GCA_004027295.1 Dolichotis patagonum | reverse complement strand
TTGGACCTTATCAAAAGCTTTTTCTGAATCTATTGAGATGACTATGTGGGTTTTTTTTGTCTCTGTTGATGTGGTGTATTATATTTATTGATTTGCTTATGTTAAACCATCCTTGCATTCCTAGAATGAACCCCACTTGGTCATGATGTATAATCTTCTGGATGATATGCTGCATTTTACTTGCCAGTATTTTATTGAGAATCTTTGCATCAGTGTTCATTAGTGAGATTGGCCTATAATTTTCTTTTTTTGGGTGTTTCTCTGATTTTGGTATCAGAGTAATACTTGCCTCCAGGAATGAATTAGGGAGGATTGCTTTCTTTTCAATTTCATTGAACAGTTTAAGGAGTATTGGCATCAAATCTTCTCTAAATTTCTTATAGAATTCAGTTGTGAATCCATCAGGACCTGTACTTTCCTTTGTTAGTAAGTTTTAAATTATGTTTTCAATTTCAATAGCTGATAATGGATTATTCAAAATTGCTATATCTTCTTGGTTGAGCTTTGGTAGTTCATATGTTTCTAGAAATCTGTCCATTTCCTCTGTGTTTTCCTCTCTATGTGAGTAGAGATTCTTTTTTTTTATTTTAAAGAGAATAAAACAAAAGAGGGCAGAACAGAGCAGATCAGAACAGGACAACATAGGCAACAGAGTACTTCACATTAAGACAACCAGACATTAACAGTAGCTATCACAATATCTCTTTCTCTGCCATAGTTGAGCATAGTTTCAAATAAAATAATATCAAACATAACAAAATAGTATAAAACCATTCAAAGAGTGAAAGAATTACAGGGCATTCTGAACTGAATAACAGAGAATGATCAGTGGGTACTATAATATCTCATTTTCAATAAAAAAGTTTTGTTTATACTATCACACATATTCAAATCCCAATAAAAATTTTTGTTTATACTTTCACACATATTCAAATCCCAATAAGACACAATGTGATAGATAGAACCAATGGTAGTAGAAGAATAGGAGCATGGTAGGACTTCTAAGAAGGATGATATTAAACCAGCAATAGCTGTCATAATGTTTTGTTTTCTTCAAAAGAGCTGTTCATACCATCACGCATAATAAAGTCAAACAAAACAGAATAAAACAATTCCAACTGATGAATGAAAACACTGAAAGTCTTCAAAGCTATGAGATGGGGAATCGTGATTACCATAAAATCTTACATACTCTTATCAACTCTCATACTAGGCAGACTATACAGTATTTACACATGTGAGTCTGGTTTATTTCGCTTATGAGTATGGTCTCAAGTCGTGTCCATTTATTTATAAATATCTCGATGTGATCATTCTTTATAGCTGAGTAGTACTCCATTGTATAAAAATGCCACAACTTTTTTATGCATTCCTCAGTTGATGGGCACTTAGGTTGTATCCAGGATCTGGCTATTACAAATTGTGCTGCTATAAACATGGGTGCAAATATATCACTTTGGTATGATGTTTTCAGATCTTCTGGGAATATGCATAGAAGTGGAATAGCTGGGTCAAATGGGACCTCTAAACCCAGCTTTTTGAGGAATGTGAGTAGAGATTCTTAAAGTAGGTGTTCATGATCTTTTGATTTTCCATGGAATCTAGTAATTTCCCCTTTTTCTGTCCTTATTGCATGAATTTGGGTTTTTTCTTTCTTTTTCTTTATAAGGTTGGCTAGAGGTTTGTCAATTTTATTTATTCTCTCCAAAAGCCAGCTTTTTGATTCATTAATTCTTCGTATTTTATTAGTGTTAATTGCATTGATTTCTCCTCTAATTTTAACAATTTCTTCTCTTTTATGAGCTTAGATTTAACTTGCTCTTCTTTTTCTATAAGTTTGAGATGCAGCATTAGGTTGTTTATTTGTGCTCATTCTGTTTTCTTGATATGACAATTTATTGCTATATATTTCCCTCTTAAGACCACTTTCATTGCATCCTACAGATTATAATAGGTTGTTTCCGCATTTTCATTGAATTGTAGGTATTGCTTTATTTCTTCTTTAACTTCCTCCTTAGCCCACTGGTTGTTCAAAAGGTTGTTATTTAATTTCCATGTATTTATGCCAGGTTTGAAATTTCTTTTGCCATTAATTTCCAATTTCAGTGTGCTATGCCCAGATAGTATGCATGGGATAATCTCAATACTTTTGCATTTACTTAAGAATGTTTTATGGGATAATATATGGTCTATTTTGGAGAATGTCCCATGGGCAGCTGAGAAGAATACGTATTCTGATGTGGCTGGGTGGAACACTCTGTAAACATCTACTAAGTCCAATTGCTCACAGGTATGATTCAGTTCTATTATTTCTTTGCTGATTTTTTGTCTAGTTGATCTACGTCTTTGTGACAGTGGGCTGTTAAGGTCACCTGTAATAATTGTATTCTTGTGTATTTGGTTTTTCATGTCCTTTAGTATCTGTCTTATGTAGTTGGGTGCTCCTGTGTTTGGTGCATAAATATTTATAATTGTTAGTTCTTCCTCTTGAATTTTTCTACTTATGAGTATGTAGTGACCTTTGTCTCTTTTAATCATGTTAGGTTTGAAGTTCACATTGTCTGCAAGTAGATTAGTTACCCCTGCTTTTTTCTGGGTTCCTGTTGCAATGGAATACTGTTTTCCATCCTCTGACTTTTAATGCATGAGTTTCTTTTTGAGTCAGATGCATTTCTTGTATACAGCATATTGTGGGATCCTGTTTCTTCATCCATTCTGTCAACCTGTTTCTTTTGATCTGTGCATTAAGCCCATTTACATCTATGGATATCACTGATATATACTGGCTTGACTTTGCCATGTTGTGTTACTGTCATTAGTTTCCTGCTTTTCTCCCTTGTTTTCTTTCTTGTCCAGCCTGGTGATTTCTTTCTGTTGTTGTTCTGGAGATTGTGGTCATTTTTATTTCTACCTAGGATGTCCTTCAGCACTCTTTCTAAGGTTGGTTTGGTGGATATGAATTTCTTTAGTTGTTCTATGTCATGGAAGTATCTTGTTTCTCCATTAAATTTGAAAGACAGTTTTCCTGGGTGTGTCAGTCTGGGTGGAAGGTTGTTTTCTTTTAGGGCTTGAAATACTTCACTCCAAGCTCATCTTAACCTGAAGGTTTGTGCTAAGAAGTCTGCTGTGATTCTAATAGGCTTTCCTTGGTAGGTGAGTTGTGTCTTTTCTCTAATGGCTTTTAGTATTCTGTTTTTATGCTGTATGTCTGCAATCTTAATTATTAGATATCTGGGTGTCAGTTTATGTTGGTTATGACTGTGTGGCATTCTATATGCCTCACTTATTTGTATATCCGATTTTCCCCCATGTTTGGGAAATTTTCTGCCATCATTTCTCTGAACAGCTTAGCTATATCCTTTGCATTGTCTCCTGCCTCCTCATTAATGCCTATTACTCTAACATTGTTTCTCCCAGCATCATCTATTAGCTGTTGGATTGTCATTTCATGCTGCTTTTCTTGTTTTTATAAGTTCTACCCTTTCAAGATCGCTATCTGCAATCCTGTCCTCAAGGTCCGAGATTCTATCCTCAGCTTCATTTAAATGGCTTTGCAGGGTTTCAATACAATTTTTTGCTTCTTGCATATCTCTTTCAATTTGTTTCATAGACTCTGCTTGTTTTCTGCATTGTTCATTCAAAGTTTCAATCAATTTCCCATGCTCCTGTAGTTTCTTATCTATTTCTTCTCTAGCTATGTTGGGCAGCTCATTTACTAAAGTTGTTACTTTTGTCCTTACATAAGACATTCTTTCTAATTTCAGTTTCCTCTACAGCCTCATGGATTTGTTTCTTTACTTCATTTGCTATCTTTTCAGAGATTTCTGGTGTATGAATTTTAGGGACCTCTATTTAATCATCAGCTACACTTGCCCCTGATGGACTAGATGTTTTGGATTGCATTTTGCCTTTTTGTTTAGTCATTTTCACCTTTTAGGTAAATTTCTGGTCTTTCTATTCCAACAGTTACAAGTATTTCTGGATTAACTAGCCCAGAAATATTGATTTAGGGCAACTCTTAGTTCCCGCTGTTGTTATATCTTCAGGTTGTGGCAGGTCACCAGGTCTCCCTGGCTATAGTGTTTTTATCAGCTGAGACCCTACTGCGTCACTGGGGGTCTTATAAGTTCTTTTAATTTCCTCTAAATTTGGTCAGGGCAAAATTGGTGTACTCCTCAACCTGACTGATGTTCTCTGTGTGGGGAGAGGGGGTTACCCACTCTCTTGCCAGGTTAGCCAAGGTCTTACACTTGGAGGGAGTTTCAGTTCTGTCCCTATTTACCCACTGCAGACCTCCATTTTATAGAGCAAACTCACCACACTGACTGAAGCATGATGAGGTCTTCTGTTTGGGTGAGGAGTTCCTGAGCCTCCCATCGAGCCAGCATGGTAGTACAGTGCAGTCCAATGTTCCCGCTGGAAAGGTGGTGCATCAGATGTGGTCCCAGGCAGCTCAAGCCTGTGGCAGACTTTCTAGATGTTCCTGGAGGAGGGGTGGGCCTAGCAGCAGAAGACCCAGGCACCTCAGGCCCTCCGCTTCTAGGGTGGGCCTAGCTCTCCTGAGCAGCCCTGGCTCTCTGCTGCTGGTCCCAGCAATGTTCCCAGTCCAGAAGAGGCCTGACTCTCAGCTGCCAGTCCCAGTGATGTTCCCAGTTTTGAACAGCCCCAGCTCTCCTAGAGTTATTTAACTTTATTACCTTAGCAGTTTTGAGAGCCCTTGCAAATACCAAAATCCACAGATGCTCAAGTCTCTTATATAAAATGGTGTGTAATATTTTTTAAAAACTTACGAGTATCTTCCTAGGCTGTCTTCCTAAAATTTAAGTCATCTATAGATTACTTATAATATCTAATACCATGTAAATGATAAATAGTTGCTGTACTATATTGTTAGGGAATAATGACAAGAAAAATGTCTTTACATAATCAGTACATAGGCATTTTTCTTTCTCTCTTTTTAATAGTTGCAATCTGTACTTGGTGAAATCCAAAAGTGTGAAATCTGTGAATATGGAGAGTCAATTTCATATTGAGTTTTCTAAGTTATTTTTGTTGTGACCTTGAAAATTTGTATTATTATAATTTTGAAATTTAAATTTTTCTAATTTATATTCTTTCTTTTATGTATATTTGACTTAAAAATTGTTTTATTTTCCAAAATTATGTTAACATGTAAGAAGATACGGCTCTTAAATTTTGCTTTGAGAAATATCTTCATTTGCTGATTATGTTTCATTATGCTGTAAAAATCAAATCCTCATCATTTAGAGAAAAACTCATACTAATACAAAGAGGATATCAGCTTCTTGCAACAACTATATCCACTGCCTTTGATGAAGCTTACAGAGCTTGTAAACTTGGCATGTGCTAAAGAATCGGAAAGCAGAAAATTTAATCATTTCTATGTATCAAATATAAAAATGCATTTCTGTTTAATGATGCCAGAAAATACTGTTAAAATCCACTTACTTGTAAGAACTCTGAACCCAAGGTAAGTAACAGTGGTCATGAAAAACTCATAATTAATTTAAGTACATACAACTAGTCTATGAGAAAGCCTTGTTTTCTCAAACTTTAATGGGACACTGGTGGCCTGTGTTCCCAGTTTGCTTCATCCATTTAATAGAATGCCATTTAATAGAATGCCATTTAATAGAATAGGTTGGTTTGGGATGCCAACCACTCTAATCACTCAGTCCTATGGTGAGGTTAAATCTCTCTTCCTTTTCTAGATCAAGGAACACCCAAGTCCTCAAGGCAGTTTGCCACTCTGCAGGGCCACTGTGGTAAGGCCTGGGGCCAATTGGGTAGGGCCTGCCTTGTGTAGAAGTGAGAAGGATGCTGAGTACTAAGATCTTAGGGAAAACACCAGTACTTGTTTATTAATCAAGACCCTTAGGTAGAAGCAGTAACTTCCCATTGCTTTCACAGGCTTCACTATTCTCAGGGAAAAGGGATTTTTGTGGGTGAAAGGAGATAAGATGCTTTATAATCACTTCACAAAGGTAAATCAGCTTTTTTTGAGACAGGTGATTCTGAAAGCCTCCATCCCCATTTCTACCCTGGAAAGCATTCCATTGTCAAAGATAACAGTTTTTAAAAACCAGATGGAATAAACATTTCATGTGCATTCATTTAATGCAGAAACATGCATCAATCTACATCAAAATGTAGAAGTTTTAATCCCTTTGTAGTTTCCATTGCAGATGGAAGGAAGGATGGGGCTTCTGTAGAGGCAGAGGCTGGGAAGAAACCAAAATAAGAAGGAAGCTGAGTTGGTAGGCAGACTTAAGGGACACCATAAGTCTCCACTGGTTGGAACACACAGACCTCTGATGAGAGGGAAATTCCCAGAGCAGCATTTCTCCAAGGAGCTGCAAACTGATTCTGGAGTCAGAGCTAAATAAACTGCCATTATCCTATTAGGACAGACTGTTCTCTGTAGCCCAACATTGTCACTTGGCTTTGTTCTAGTCTCTGCTTAACATACTGCTATGGAATTGTCTGTCAGTGACCTGGCTGAGCCATAATCTCTGCACTTTCCTCACTAATGCATACTTATTCTATAGGATAGCTTTCATGGTAAATGAGATTATGCATATGGAATGGGTAGTACGTGGTACATGGTACCTGGCACCATATTAGGTGATTAGCAGATGTAATTTACACATCTTTCCTCCAAGGCCAGACCACAGAAAGTTCAGCTAGACCAAAACTATATCTTCTGACATATAAACTACTAGGCTCTCTGCCCTTCTTAGATTCCAAGTTACTTTTGCCTTATAAATTGAGAAGAAATTCCCCTTTTGTTAAATTTCAATGTTAAGGTGGAGGACAAAAATAGGCACAATAACCTCTTGACAATTTTGCCATAGGCTGGGGTAGAGGTGTAATTAAAAAAATATGGTGACTGTTTAAATTAAAAATAAATTGCTTGCTTACAGTTAAAGACACATAGCTATTAATTTCCCTACAAATATTACCTCTTTCTTTGAACACACTTATACTATCATCCTTACCACTTTCTGAAGAAGTTCTAAAAAACTTTTGTGAGTGTCTTTTCATGGCTGCCTCATTGCCTGAATTGATTTAAGATGGTTAGTGCAATTTTCCTCTAACAGACACTATGTTGTGTCATTCACCTTATTCCCAAGTTCTGATACCACCGGACTTCTGACTTTTCTCTAAAGACAAAATAACTGTGAAAGGCAAACATTTTGAATTGATTCAAGATATCAAGGCACAGGTAAAACATGAAAAAGGGCTTTTAGAATTATTTTGGAAAGTACAAGAACTATGGAATAAGTGTGATCAAAGTGAGGGGTAATATTTTGAGAAGGATCAATGGCAATGTGTTTCTTACCGTAATGAATTTAAAAATTTAAACATTTACTGTGTTTCCTTATTACACAACAGTGAATTGTCTTTTCATGGTATCTAGTGAGAATGGCAAACAAAATCTCTTCCACTATTCTTTGAAGAATCTGTAACTTCTTTTTGAATACTAAACAATAAATTCGATAGTTGATTTTATCTAAGAGGGTTCTTCAGACTTTTAATAACGACAAATGTATCAGTGAAGAATGCGTAAATTAGTAGAAGTGAATGGAATAGTAACTGAAAGGATTTGTCTTCCTTCCTTGCAAGTATCCCAGCCCTTAATTTAATTCATATAATCCCAAAGTGCTAGATTGTCTCCTTTGTAAATTAAATATTTCAAAGCATATCCTCCAAGTTTTAGAGAGCCTTACCCCTTGGTTTGTAGGTTGCCACAATTGGCTGTGTTAGCCTCAGAGAAAACTCATTAGCACAAATGGATGCAGTAAAATTTCCCCAGAGTCAGTCCTTGGAAGCACCAGCAAACACTGTTTGGTGTTAGATTATGAAAGGAAAAACTCAGTTTCCACTGCAGTCACCCTGTAGGGAGTTCCTTGTTCTTATCCACAGCATTCTCTTTGCTTTTAAAATAACTTTCCCAAGTAAGGACCTTTATCTACACAGCTCATGTCAGTAGTTCATTCACTTGATATTTATTTATTAGACTATAAAAGAAAAATCATTCATTTGATACCTGTTAAGTATGTCAAGGAAGGTGTTATTGAAGACTATTGCAGTATGGGTCAAGGCTGTTATAACAGAGGAGAAAGTCTGAAGCAAATGACAAGGATAACTGCAAATTTATAGACAATAGCTGAGTGAGGGAGTGGGTGGAAAATCACTCAGAGAAGTTGGTTAGGTGTCAAGGGTGGAGTGAGGGAGAAGAGGAATTTGATGAGACATCAAGGGAGGGGAATTCCCAATAAACTTGCTTGGCAGAATTCTTTGCAGAAACCAGGCCAAACAAGAGGCTTAGATTTAGTCAAGGTGGGAGTTGTCATCAATATTCTGAAACTTCCTTTAGTAGGAATGGTTCTCTAAGAATGTGACATTTGGTCAAGACTTAGAAAATGATAGTCAGCCCAATGAAGAAAACAGAATGGGAAAGAATGTTCTAGGTAGGCAGAAAGAAAGAAGAAATATTCTGAATTCCATGCATTTTTCAGCCTCCAGTTTGAACCGCATTTCTTCTTCTGACTGTTCTATATGAGTGTTAGAGCCAGACAGGCATATTGGTGTAGGAATCAGGAACCTTGTTTCTACAGTGCAATAAATTGCTCATGTGCAGTTTTATTGAGCATCTCTGAAAATGAATTTCATTTCTACTAGCTAAAACGATTTCTAACATTTAGAATAAAACATTCTGGGGCTTGTTCTATGCCTTAAAGAGTATTATTAATTGCTGGCCTCAGTCCAATATATATTGTGAAAATTAATAATGAATCCTCCCCTATACACATTACCAAATGGAGAGGAGATGATACTATCTGTAGTTGAGAATCACTGTGTAATCACGAAGATTTCTGCTATCAATCACCTCATTCCATTGGAATTGTCAATCTATTCTAAAAGAGTCAGCCTTAATCCTAATTCACAATCCTTCCAACTTTCCCCATTTTTAGGGTTTCTACTTTAGATATCCATGTGTTGCCTCAGGACTCAGAGAATTAGGTTGGAGGGGAGATGGCAATTCCTGAGTCCTAAATGTGAGTAAAGGAAACAGAAAAGTCCAGATCTTTTACAGGCAAGGATTAAAACAGGCAGGAAAATTTGAGCTAGACCTTTCCAGAGACTAAACATTTAAATATTTTTTCTTTTCCTCCTTGGCAATTAAACTGTTGCTGTTGCTAAATTGTCCCTTTCCTTGAGTGTTTTCCATTTGATAACAGTTTCTCTGATGTTTAAAGACAAATATAGGAACTAAATTCCCCCTATGGGAAAATCCCAGGCCCTAAAATTTGTATCTTCTCTCTGTGTATTTAAAATATATGTGCATTTACATACATATGCAATGCATTTCCCAAATTCTGCTTTGCTATTCAGAATGTTGGATATTTTGGATGCAGTTGGAAGACAAATGTATGCTGATGCTTTACAATATCTCCTGCAGTGTAGTTAGTATTAAGTGACAGCAATAAATGACAACCACTGGCTCTAATTGCTTAGAGAATTGCCAAGTGATAATCTGTGATGTAATTAATTGAAAGAAACCAATGTTGTCTTTAAGTACTTCCATAAAATAATTCCCCAGAGAGGCATCAGAATTTCCATGGTTGAAGTGACCTGATAGGGCAAAATTAATAAACCTTCTGAGCATACTGCATCTACAGTAAGAAGAGTCAACCATCTTTTGGATTTTTTGGTTTGTGTCTTTTTTTTTTTTTTTGCTAAGTGAACTGTTTTAAACTTGTGCATATGTATTTTATTATGATGGTATTAAATATTGCATTTTGTTTGTGTCTGATTCCTACAATTAAGCAGAGTGCGAATAAGACTATGTTCTAACTTAGGGCCAGAAAGAGGTTCTATGGAGCTCCCAGACCACTCGTTGAAAAAGATAGTACAGAGCCAGAGCATTGCCACTCATGAGTCTGTATGATTTGCTGAATTGGGTGAGACTGAGGTGAAGTAATGTCTGTAGGTCCACTTCTGGAAGAAACTCCCCCATGTCTAACAATATAGATATGTAGCTCATCTTCATCTAAGCTAGGCCTCAGCTGTCTTCTGACACATCCAAAGGGAATTTTTCTTGCTGAGGTTAAGCACAGCTTCAGTTCTGAAAGAACCATGGGTGGGATTTGCAAAACATTTTTATTCTCTAGGCCTTGGGCTTATATTTATCCCAGTTTAAGAAATATGATCAAGCCACTTGCCACTTTTGTTATTTGTGTACCACCACCAAGTATTATAGGAGTTGACCAAGATCAAGAATCCTTCCCATGAGGAGGGACATGAAGATGGTGGATCGATAAGTAGCAGGTGGAGAGCCTCTCTGAGAGAAACAGCTCAGATGCTGGAATTTAACACCATGGAGAAGACCAGATGAAAGGAGAAGGATTCTCATGACCTAGGAAGAAACTAAAGAAAAAGAAAAAGAAAAAAAAAGGAAAAGAAAAACATGAATAGAAGCCTGGAGCTAGACATGCTCTCACCAAAGCCAGCCCCATAGAGTGCGAGATGCCGCTGCTGGAATCCAATGACTTGCATCGTGCTGAAGCCGGGGGTTGGTGAGACCAAGGACCTCAGCAGGAGAGCACATCACAATGGAGAATGAAGCCAGCATGGAGATCTGCATTTGCCCACGGTGAATGCTCAGAATTTGGTCTTCTGGCGGTAATGCTCAGAATTTGGTCTTCTGGTGGTAGGGGGTGACGAGTTGGGCAACATACTGGAATCAGACAGGACAGGCCTGAACCCAGAACCATAGTGGCTTCAGTTGGCTGCTCCTGGCAACAGAGTAGATTGGTGAGAACAGCTTGGGCCAGGGATGAGGTTGCCCCTGAAGCTATCCTGAACTGGTTCCCTCATGCTGCACACACTAACATGGTGAAGGGCCCCCATGGTTGACTGGCTCAGAGGGGAGGGGCCAGTGTGCACCACCCCTGCTTGTACCTCAGTGACCAACAGCAAACTGGAGAGAACAGCAATCCCTAGCCAGCAAACTTCAAAGTAACTGCAACCAATACAGAAAGGGCCTGGGACCTCACTATATACCTGTCTGGAAGAAACCAGAAACATGACAAGAGAAAGAAACAAAAAAAAGTCTCCAGCCACCAGTCCAGGGAATATGGGTCTAGAAGAGGTAAACACAGAAGACATTGAGGGCAGCAAACCTGCAGTATCTGAAGCAGCTGACATAAAGAAATATCTTTGTGACATTATAGAAAAAAAATACCAGAAATACTAATACAAGACAAGATATAAGAAGATTAATAAAAGAAATACTAAGTACGTCTCAAGAAAACACAGATGGAAGAATGGAGGAGTGCAGAAAAAGGAGGGAAACCTTCTATGAAGAATATAAAAAAATCTAGAATACATGAAACAGATTCAAAGAGATTACCAGGAAATTAAAAACTTCATTGAAAGCTAGCAGAATTGCTTGAAAGAAACTAAAGATAGACTATCAAAACTCGAAGACATATTGCAATGTGTGATCACAAAAAGAAAGATCTCTTAAAAAATCAAGGAACCAGGAAGTAACAATACAAAGTCTAGAAGACAACAAGAGGATCTATAGCTTAAGAATAAAAAATGTGATTGAAGAAGCAGGGGTAAACACAAAGGAATTACAAAGGCTATTCACAGAAAAAATTAAGGAAAACTTTGCAAAAATAGGAAAAGGAAATGATATTCAGATATATAAGACATAGAGAACTCCAGCCACCTACAACCAAAACAGATCTACATCCAGAAATAAAATAATCAAGATCCTAGAAATTCATCACAAGAACAGAATATGAAAAACTGTCAGAGAATAGAAACAGATCACCTATAAAGGAAAACCCATCAAAATGATGACAAACTTCTCAACACAAACCATAAAATCAAGAAGAGCTTGGAGAGCAGTATTCCAAGCTCTGAAAGAAAATAACCTCCAACCCAGATTGATGTACCCTGAAAAACTATCTCTCAAAATTAATGGAGAAACAAGATGCTTCCATGACAAAAAGGAACTGGGGGAGTTCATGACCACCA
>PVJX010046959.1:0-12075 GCA_004027295.1 Dolichotis patagonum | reverse complement strand
GCTTTCCCTATTTGCATATTTATTTCATTTGATATCATTTCAGACATTTCAGGTGTATGGCTTCTTTTTTCTTCTATGTACACAGCTTCTAAGCTTTCTTGGGGAGGGCTAGGGCTTTGAGCCTGCCTTTTGGTCTTTCCTTTTGTCATTTTTCTGTATTTCCTTACTTTGAGCGGTGTTCCAAAGCTTTCTCTGCTTACGTGGCAAATTACCTGTTACACCCTCAGTTCCTGGAGGGGCAGTGGCTCCCCCACAGGCTCTTGGCTTCCTCACAGGGCCCTAACTCCCCTCTGTGTGCTCCTGGCTCCCTAAGTTGTAAGGCGAATGCTGGGTGTGGCCACCCCGGAGCCTGTGGTATCTCAAGCAGGCCAGGCCTCTGTGCCTTGTCCCAGGCAGGTCTCCAGGAGGTTCCCTGTGAGTGTAGGGCCTACAGGTCCCAAAGAGTCAGGCCAGAATGTTGGTTTCTGAAAAGTTCCCAGTCCCAAACAGACCTGGCCAAGATGCCAGTCTCCACAATATTCCCAATCCAAACAGCCCTGGCCACTCTGCGGGTCTGAGAGTTTCGGGTCCCAAAGAGACAGGCCGATGCTGCTTTCTGGGAGACTTCCTGTGGGTGAAGGGTGGGGCTATGGGCCCATCAGACCCGGCCCAGATGCCGATCTCCAGGCAATTCCTTGTGGATGAAGGGTGTAACAGGTAATTTGCCACGTCCCAAAGAGTCACGCCGAGATGCAGGTCTGCGCAGACTTTCGATCCAAACAGCCCAGGCCACTCTACGGGTCTGAGAGTTTTGGGTCCCCACCTTTTTCCTTTTCTATAAATATCCTTTTATTTCAATCTCTTTCCTGGTGTCTCTGGCTAAGGTTTTGAAGACTATTGTACAGGAGCGGCAATAGTGGACTAATTGCTACAGTGGTTACAAAAATCTAAACTCCCAAGAAGAGTGGAGAAGGGTTTACTTTTCCCCACAGCCCTGCCACATTTATTACTGGTTCCCTTATTGATAATAGCCATTCTTTCTGGCATGAAATGGAATCTCAGTGTTATTTTTATTTGCATCTCTTGAATGGCCAATGGTGTTAAACATTTTTCCATATTTATTTGCTGTTTACACTTCTTCATGTGTGAAGCAATTACTCATTTCAGATGCCCATTTTTGGATTTGTGTCTTTAAATTTGACAGGTCTGATTATTTTGAACTCTGTATATGTTCTAAATATTAATCCTTTGTCTGAAGAATAGCTGGAAAAAAATTTTCCACACTGTGAATTCTCTTTTCATCCTGTTGGTATTTTTTTTCTGTGCAAAGCTTCTTAAAATCCAAATTGTTGATTAATTATGATATTTTCTGTGTGACTGGGTTTTTGTTCATAAAATCTTTGGCTACACCTATGTCTCTAAGAGTTGTACCTATTCTTACTTATAGCAGATTTAGCATTTCTGTTCTATTTTAATCCATTTTAATTTTACTTTTGTGCACAATGGGAGATATGTGTCTAGGTTTAATCTGTGGCATGTAGAAAGTCAATATTCTCAGCATCACTTATTAAAGGGGTTATTTTTCTAATGAAGGTTTTTGGGTCCTTTGTCAAACATAAAATAGTTGAGCTTGTGTGGAATTATTTTTGCATTTTGTAATCTGTTCTGTTGATCCTTGGATCCTTTTGGTCAGTACTACGCTTTGTAACATAATTTCAAGTCAAGGATTGTGATGCACCCTGCCTTGCCTCCTTTTCCAAGAATAGCTTTTCCTATTCTAGGTTTCTTCTGGCTCCAAATGAATTGATGATATTTTTCTATTGGGATTTCCTTAAATCTGCATAACAAATTTGTCATTTTTACTGTATTGATTTTCCTACACATGAACAAGAGATTTCTTTCTATTTTCTGATACTCTCTTTCATTCCCTTTCTCAAAGTATATTGTTTTCAATGTAAAGTTCTTTACCTTCCTTTTTTAGATTGATTATTAAGTACTTTTATTGTTTTTTATGATATTGCAAAATGTACAGATTCCCTCATTCCTTTCTTGATGAGTTTGTTATTGGTACACAACAATACTTTGATTGATTTTTGAGTGTTGACTTTGTATCCAGCTAAAGTATTGAACTTGATTATTGAATCTAAGAGTTATTGGGGTCTTCTATATGCAATATCATTTCACCTGCAAATAATAATAATGTAACTTTTTTCCTGCATGTTTTTTCCTGTTACTTCTTTGTCTTGCCTATTTGGTCTTGCTAACATTTCCAGAACTATATCAAATAGGAGTGTTGTCCATAGCAGTAATTAATTCAATTCTGCATCTGATAATGGACATCTTTGTATTGTTTCTGATTTGGAGTGAAAGATTAATGTTTTTGACCAAATGTAATATGAGCTGCTGGTTTGACTTAGATGGCCTTTATCATTTTGAGATGAACACCATCTATTATAATTTTCTACAGAGTTTTTTATCATGACTTGATGTTGGACTTTGTCAAATGGTTTTTCTACACCTAATAAGATGATAATGTGGTTTTTGATTTTGGTTATGTTAGTATGTACATTGTATTTATTGATGTTGTATGATGAACTATCCCCATATCCTGGGATGAATCCTACTTGGCAGTGGTATATAATCTACTTGATGATTTGCTGCATTCTTCTTGCCGTGCCTTATTGAGGATTTTTGTATCTATGTTCATCAGAGAGATTTGCCTGTAGTTCTATTTTTTTGTTTGGATCCTTCTCTGACTTTGGTATCAGAATAATGTTTGCTCCCGGGAGTGAGTTTGGGAATATTGCTTCCTGTTCAGTTTCCTTAAAGAGTTTCAGATTAGCGGCATTAAGCCTCTAAACGTTTTATAGAATTCAGCACTGAAGCCATCAGTACATGGATTTTTCTTGGTAAATTTTAAATTATTTTCAATTTCATTGGTTGAAACTGAATTATTCAGGATTTGTACATCTTCTTGATTCAGCTTTAGCAGTTGACGTATACATAGAAATCTGTCCTTTTTGTCTGTTTCTCATCTTATTCAATAAAGACTCTGAAGGTATATATTAATGGTCTTCTGAATTTGTTTCATTTCTAATTGCTTAAATTTGAGCATTTTCTTTACTTTCGTTATCAGGTTAGGTAAGACTGTCTATTTTATTTAAACTCTCAGAGAACTAACTCTCCAATTCATTGTATTGTTTTCTCATTCTTACCTACATTAATGTTTTGCTTTTATTTTTATAATTTCCTCCTTCATACATGCTTTGGGTTTAACTTGCTCTTCTTTGTGTAGTTGATTTTTTGTTTTAGCTCATTCTTTTTTTCTGGTATGGGAATTTACCTGTATAAGTTTCCCTTGTAGGACTGCTTGCATTGCAGCCCCAGAATTCTGACATATTGTATTGGCATTATTATTTAACTGTAGAAACTGTCTAATTTCTTCCTCAATTTCTTTTGTGTCCCACTTGTGGCTCAAGAGAGCAACCAACTGCATATGTTTATGCATATTTTGCAGTTTTTCTCACATTAGATTTCCAATTTCATTGTACTATAGTCTAATGTGTTGGATAATATCAGTTCCTTTGAATTCACTTAAGCATTTTTCTATGAGACAGTATATGGTCTATTTTGGAGAAGATCCAATGTGCAACTGAGAAGAACATGTATTCCAATGTGGTGGGTTATAATATACTTTAGATATCCAACATGTACATTTTTCAAAGGTTTTGTTATGCTATAATATTTCTTTCTTGATTTTTTTCCCTCTAGTTGATCAATTTGTGACAGTGGGCATATTGTGATCTCCTATTAAAATTAGTGCTTATTTGATTTTTTATGTCCATTAATATTTGTTTATAGAGTTGGCAATTCTGGTGTTTGGTGCATGTAGACTTATGATTATTATCTCTTGCTTTTAAATACTCCCTTGTAAACTTCCTGTGCTTGTCATTCGAGAGTCAGGTATGTGGTGAACGTCTTTGTCTCTCATGTTTGTCTTGGCTTGAAATCTTCTTGTCAGAATATGGAATAGATACTCTGGCATTTTTCAGGGTTCCTTTTGCAAGAAGTATTAGTGCCCATCCTTTGACTTTCTGTAATGAATTTTATTTTGAGTTCAGTATATTTTTTCTATGCAGCATACTGATGGATATTGTTTCTTGATCCAGTCTGCCAATCTGTTTCTTTTGTTTGATGAATTGAGACCATTTTTTGCAGATGGTTATAAATGATATGCATTGACTTACCTTTGTCATATTCTTTTTTTTTGTTTGTTTTTGGTTCCCTTTCTGTCCTGCTAAATGGCTTGCCTTTCCTGGTAGATTCATTCTATTGGGGTTCAAGACATTGTAGTCTTTATTATCTCTTGCTAGAGTATCTTTCAGAACATTTTAGAGTGCTGGTTTGATAAATATGTATTTTTCACATGTTCTTTACTGTGAAAGTATCATATTTCTCCATCAATTTTCAAAGACGTTTTTGAAGGGTACTTCAGTCTGGGTTGGAGGTTTTCTTCTTTTATGCTTTAAATAACTTCATTACAAGCTTTTGTTACCTTTAATGTTCATGTTGGGAAGTCATTTGTGATTCTGATAGCCTCCTTTATAGTTGATTTGTTTCTTTTCTCTAACAGATTTTAATATTTTGTTCTTGTTTTGAATTCTGGAATCTTGACTATTATAGGATACACTGTAAAGTTTTTTAATCACAGCTAATTAAAATCTATATGCCTCATTTATCTGCATGCCAAACTCTGTTTTCATGTGTGAAAAGTTTTCTGCTAATAATTCTGTTTAAAATTTTTATGTCTTTTGATATTTCATTGATTCCAATTATATTTACATTTTTCTTCTAGCATCTGTTGGATTTACTTTTTTGTGCTTCCTTGCCTTTTTCAGAAGTCTTTCTTTTTCATGACTGTTGACAGGAAATTTGTCTTGTGTATCTCATATTCTCTTCTCACATGAGTTGGTTCTGCTGTGTATACTTCTGATAGAAAATTTTATCTCTCAAATATACATTTAAATTTGTTTTATAGATTTCATTTCTTTCCTATGTAGAGCAGCCACAATTTCAATCATTTTCCTAAGCTACTTAAGTTTATATCTGTGTCTACTATAGATTAATCAACCATATCTTTCATAGTGGTTGTCATCTATTTAGTTATCTGAAAAATTATTTCTGATTTGTTTACTCTAGATTCTCATTTATATGCTTTTTCACTTTTCCTATTACAATTTCAAAGAGCCCAGGGGGATGGCTTTGATTTGTTCCACCTCTGCCTCTGGGTTTAGCTTCAGTAAGCTGGAGGTTGGGTGTTGTATCCTGCTTCTATGTCTTCTCTTTTTCTGTTTTGTAAAAATTCAATTTCTGTGCTGACACTTGTAAATTGCTTCTGGAAGGTAGTGTTACGGCAAATATGGAGAAGTCCTCAGGAAATGATTTTATTCACACACGTCTCCTATTATAGCTAGCATCTGGTTTTTGAGATTGTCACAAGCTCCTACCTCTTCAATTTATAAGGGATGAGAAGTTGCTGCCTGTTTGGCCTTACTTCTGATTGTCTGGTACTAGAACATTATGTTGTTTATGTCAGTCTCAGTCTTGGCATACAAGGAAAAAAACAGATTAGAACAACTATATTATCTTAGCTAAGGCACAATCAGTAATAACAATAGTATCAAGCACAGCCTAGAAAATTACAAATTGATGTAGCTGTTAATTTGCTACCTTTAACCATCTGTACAAAATTTATAGCTATACAACAAAATCTAAAACAAACCAGAAAATTATATACAGTAAATATCCCCTTAATTGAGTCATTTTTCCCACTAGGGAGAAACTTTAAAAGGAAAAGAAAATAGAGAAAAAGAAGAAGAGAAAGAGATTCGAAGAAAGATTGAAGGAATAAAGGTTACCCAAGCTTTTGGAGACTGATGAAGAAGACAGGAGGGAAACAGAAGAAGTAAGCAATGTTTATACTCATGAAAAAACAAAAATATAGAATCCAAGAAAAAATATTCATAATGAGAGATTTCTGGGTGACTTCAGGCCAGTGATTATTTTATGAGATCTACATTTTAGTGGTACTGTCCAATTTAGGGCATGCTTCTGCTGTTACTAGCAGACAAAGGAGGCAGACAGATCTCAGATCTTTATTGTATGATCCCAGTAAGCAAGAATAGTTTGAGGTGCTGATTCAACTCCTCAGAAGCACATGCCGATTGTGGTCTCTGACTATGGATGGTCTTGTGACACAAGTTGTTTGTTCTCTGCTTGTTCTTTGGGGCTTATTCATAAAGTATTATCCTACACTAATGTCTTCAAGATTTTTCCTGTTCTATCTTCCAGAAGATATAATGTTTGTGTTTTCATATTGAGTTTTTATCAAATGAAAACTTAGTTTAACATGTGGTAAAAGATAAGGGCCCAATTTTAATCTTTGGCATGTGCAGAGCCAGTTTTTCCAGCACCATTTATTAAAGAGACTTTCAGTGAATGTATTTGGCACCTTTGTTAAAGTCAAGGTGACTGAGTAAGTCTGGAGTTATTTCTGCATCTTCTAATCTGTTCCCTTGATCTTTTGGTTCATTGTTTTGTTAGTACTTTATTTTTTTATCATAGTAGTTTTATAGTGTAGTTTCAAATCAGGGATTGTGATACCTCCTGCCTTGCATTTGTTACCCATAATTGTCTATGCTATTCTAGGTCTCTTCTGTTTCCAAATGAATTTTAGGGTTGTTTTCTCTGATCCTGTGATATAAGCTATTAGAATTTTGATTGGAATTAAATCAGTGTAAAAGTTTGGAAATGTGACCATTTTTACTATATTGATTCTTCCTACACAACAGCTAGGGATATATTTCCATTTTCTGATACCTTCTTCAATTCCCATTTAAGACCACTATAGTTTTCCATGTAGAGATCTTTTACATCCTTTGTTACATTGATTACCCACAGTCAATATTTATTTATTTATTTATTTATTTGTTTATTTATTTATTTATTTTTGCTTTTTGCTACAGTATTTTTATTTAGTTAGGGATTATCTTAAAATCTCTATTTAGCCCACTCTCTACAATACTTCTGCCTCTGCCTTTTGTGTCTTAGAATTACAGACCTGCACCATTCCACCTGGCCATAATTATTAAATTAAAGAATAAACAATTAGGTTGAGAGTTTTTATCAGTTTTAAATCTCATTAAGCTTGTAGTTAAATAAGAAAACTAGACAGAAAACTACCTAGGTACAAATGATTGGAAAGGATTATTAAAATAATTCTCCTGTACAAAGAGTATCTGGTCTAGGGATAAATTTCTATACTTATTTATGTAGAGTTACTAGTAGCAAAATCTTGTTTTAAGTACTAAATCTTGGAAATATTAAACAGTGTTTTCATAGACAATTGTTCTATATACCAAACATAAACATTAATCTAACTAGAAACACTGCCTATAACCTCCTGGTCATTTTATGAGATAAAATGTTTACCTATCAAATTCCCATATTTGCTATTGGACATCCCATCACTTTATCATTCTCTAGTATAGCTAATTGAACTCATAATTATGTATTCATATCAGTTTTAGCTCTGGGATGTAAGTTCCATGAAGGCAGAATCTGTATATGAGTTGATTTATCCTTGTGCCTTTACTATGTAGTTGATGTTTGTAAAAGTGTTCAACAGAGATATGTGGTTGAATTAATGAGAAAAATAAGATATGTGCACAGAATATTGTGTGCATAATAATACAATGTTACAAATGGTTTTCACTATGTCTTTTTTTTTGAGGTGGTTCAGTTTTTTCTAGTAGAGACAGTTTTAGTACAAGAAACTTCAGCTTTGAAAATATTTTCCAACTGTTATTTTTGTAAGCATGAATTACACCTAAAAAGAGTTACAAACTCCTCACTGTGCCTTACTAAAGACTGCATCTTACTTTTCTTGTATCGGACACAAAATATCGAACACAGAGAGTTAAAGAACAAAAGGTTTATTTTGGCTCAAAATTTGTAGCTATTTCACCTCAGAGTTGGCTGTGTTCCCAGCAGAGCAGCCTCACAGAGGAGAAACAGGTCATGGGAGGCAGAAGGCAGCAAAGCAGTGAAGTAGCAGCAAGCACAGTTCCGCAGACCTGCCTTCCTTCTTTCCCTTTGTGTTGCATCCAGGCTGCAGATCTGTTGATTGATACTGCCCACATCTAGTGTGGAGCAGCCTTAATCCCAGCATCACACACCCAGATCTAGCCACCTTGGAAAGCACCCCCACAACCACGTGAGGCTGTGGAGGACATCTTCAAAAATCCTGAACAGCTTGGCCTTCCACTTCCTAGCAAGAGTCTGGCATAAAGCATGCTTTTGATAGATATTTGCTAAATATTTATTTGTGTGAAGCCTTAAAGGAGTTTAAATAAAAGCAGTTTTGGAAGATATGTTGATTCTGCATATAGATTATGTGAAGAATCATTTTCCTTGTTTATGCAATATTACTCTACAATTATCAAGACTAAGTACATTGCATTTGGTATTTTTCTCCTGAATGTATAAACTAATTTACACCTCCTACTGTTTCATAATTACTTAGAATTCTCTATATGTATTGCTTATGTATTTTAAGTAACATTAATTTTGATGCAGAAAGATTTTGTCTCTAAATTGTATTTTCCTGATATGGAATGAAAATGTGTTTTGACACCCAAAATTATGTGTTTTAGTGATAAATAAAAACAATAGTGAGTACAAACACATCTTAGTTAGATAGAGAGATACAAGCTCTATGCCCTGGTTATTATAGTACAATCCAGATTAGTTAACTATTTCCATCATTCTATGAAGAAACAAATAATATAGGTCCCTGAGATGGCTTTGACCAGAAAGATGCAGTTCTTTACATCCAGAAGGGTTGGTTTGAAGTGGAAAGTTAATTAATAGAGCAAAGGAGACAATTGTTAGGGGTATTTTCTGTGCTTTAACAGTTTTAGAATTTTCAGTTAAAAGAAAATCTCTAATAGAAACAGATAATTAAACTGAGGTCAAGGTAATTCTTACCATTACATTAATTGCCTTCATGTTACTTTTTCTCCGTGATATGCCTGAATGATAAAAGCCTATTACATTTGTTTATTTATTTATAAATAATACATTTATTTTTCATACAATTCTGTTCAGAAAAAGTGTGGATACTCTCATCTGATAGCATAAGCTAAAAGCATGAACTTTCTTGCCAAAATAGAGTACACTTGACTTAACTGCAATGTAAAGATGAAAACTACTCAAAGAAAGCTCCTTTTTCAGTGGAACATGTGGTAGGCTCTACACTGGACTATCTAGATTTTTTAGTGATAGAGTATTTGGGCCTTAAAATAAAAATGATATAGCTTCTAAATGCACAGGCTTATTCCTGTTTGCAAGTCAGGGTCTTTCTTCATTGAAAACATTAAATTTACCACATGTATTACTGCAACCTCATAAAAACTGGATTAGGTGAGGACAAGAAAACTTTGGAAAAAAGGACCAGTCATTAGTTGGCTGCAAGATGTGATCTGGGAAAATGCACTGGGAAAGAAAATTCCAAACTGAGATAGCAAGCAAGCTACTCCAGTGGATAAATGAAGAGTGGGGAAGTGACCCAGTATCGGAAGTGCTTCCTCAAGGAAATGAAGAAACTAAATATCAAAAAACAGCTTATGAAACTTAGCATATTTACTCTTGTGAAACACAAAAATGTTTACACATTTTTATTTCTCAGTTAAAATTATATTTATATATCATGAAAAATAAATGTTTCCAAAACAACTTTAATAATTTCCTAAAACTTTAAACAGGAATTTATTTTTATAGAGTCAAATTAATTATAATATTAATTAAATTCACTTTACCAAAGTCTATATCTTCATCCCCCCTCTTTTTTCTTTCTTTCTCCCTCCTTCATTGTATACTTTTCCCTTCCTCCCTTGTTTCTTTCCTCCCTCTTTCCATCTTTCCATCCTTCTTTACTTCCTTATTTTTAAAGAGCCACTGGCTCTTGGGATTTTGCAATAATTTTTGAAATTCAACATCCTCTCAGTAGCTTTCTGTCATTATAAATGAAATTCATTGTCTATTGTTTACAAATGAACACTGCCATCAACCCAGCTACACTCCTTATAGAGGTCGCCTTGTAGAAGACTAAGCTAGTTAGAAACCTTGAAAAACTATGATAATTGTTACAAACACAACACTTCTTATATGGACAGCAGTAAAAATGAAATCTAAAATGTAAAATGAGAGGTGTGTGGTAAATGGATGGCCGGAGTTCCTTATTACCCTCTTGTATTTGTGAGAGAGAACCACATAGCATGAAATGGGAAAATCAAGAAGAGAGTAACAGGTGGGCGATGGCTTGAAGCGTGTATATAATTCAGTTATGCAGAGTCAGCAAGTATACTAAAGAAGAACAAGTCATTGGCGGTGACTTTAACAGGGTGCATGTGCAAGTGAAGATGGGCTAGAAAAGTAAAATATTATAAATCTAGGAGTCATTGAATCACTTAGGTCACTGTTTATGTTTGAGAAACAAAGTAGAGGCAATCAAACAACTTTCTGCAGAGGACAAAAAACACATACAGTCATCAAGATATATATTTAACTCCTCAAGCAATCTTTTAAAACATTCTTATCACAGGACCTACCTATTAAAACATATCATGCATTGAGAAATGGGCATATATCATTTCATGAATGTTCAGGGAGAAAACACAAAGGTAGCAGAACTCATATGAGAGCCACAGAAGGACTCCTTGTACTCACGCTAGTCATTATGTTTGCAAACTTAACATTTTCCCTGGGTGCTCAACCTAAATTTTTTCTTGGGCATTGTAAAAAAAAACATGACTACGTAGTGTGAAGATTTTATGTTTTTTTTTCTCAATATCATATTATATTTTTTAGAAAAAATATTTTATTTGAAAGAGAATAAAACAAAAGGGGGCAGTACAGAGCAGATCAAAACAGGACAACATAGGCAACACAGCACTTTACATTAAGACAACTGGATATTAACAGTAGCTAACACCATATCTCTTACTCTGCTATAGTTGAGCATAGTTTCAAATACAATAATATCAAACATAACACAATAGTATAAAGCCATGCAGAGTGAAAGAATTACAGGGCTTACTGAACCGAATAACAGAAAATGATCAATGGGTGTTATAATATCTCATTTTTGATAAAAAAGAAAAAAATTTGTTTGAACTATCACACATATTCAAATTCCAATAAGACACAATGTGATAGATAGAAGCAACGGTAGTAGAACAAAAAAAGCATGGTAGGACTTCTAAGAAGGATTATATTAAATCAGCAATAGCTGTCATAATGTTTTGTTTTCTTCAAAACAGCTATTCATATCATCACGTGTGATACAGTCAAACAAAACAGGATAAAACCATTCCAACTGATGATTGAAAATTTTGAAGGACTTCGAAGCTATGAGATGGGGACTCATGCTTACCATAAAGTCTTATATACTCTTATCAAATCTCATATTAGGGAGATTATATGGTATTTACCCTTGTGAGTTTGGTTTATTTCACTTAAGAGAATGGTCTCAAGTCGTGTCCATTTATTTATAAATATCTCGATGTGATCATTCTTTATAGCTGAGTAGTACTGCATTGTATAAAAATGCCACAACTTTTTATCCATTCCTCAGTTGATGGGCACTTAGGTTGTTTCCAAGATCTGGCTATTACAAATTGTGCTGCTATAAACATGGGTGCACATAAATCACTGTGGTACGATGTTTTCAGCTCTTCTGGAAATATGCCTAGAAGCGGAATAGCTGGGTCAAATGAGACTTCCATACACAGCTTTTGGAGGAATCTGCAGACTGACCTCCACAGTGATTGCATCACTCTACACTCCCACCAACAGTGTAGAAGAGTTCCTTTTTCCCCACAGCCTCTCCAACACTTGTTGTTGGTAGTGTTTTCTATCTTGGCCATTCTTTCTGGAGTGAGATGGAATCTCAGTGTGGTTTTAATTTGCATTTCTCTCATGACTAATGATGATGAACATTTCTTCATGTATTTATTTGCCATTCATATTTCTTCA
>PVJX010046958.1:0-12075 GCA_004027295.1 Dolichotis patagonum | reverse complement strand
TCGCCACTTGATAGGTTACATACTGTCATCATTGGAAATAGTTGTTCAAGTTACAAAATTAAAGCACACAAAGTAGACATTCAAACAGTGAGACTATTAACAGTTCTGCTCAACAATCCAACAAAAACAGTAATGTGGTCATCTATCTTATACACTTAAACATACATTCAGTTATATCCTTTAGAGCACTTTCTTTTCCCCTCTTTTATTTATTTATTTATATATATATATATATAAAATTGTATTTTAAAGGGGGTAAAATTAAACACAACAAAACAACAGAACGGGACTTAAGAAAGCATAAATTTCAAAGCTATACAACCAGGGATCTTCACTATCTGTCATATTGTCTCTTGTTTTCTTCCAAATGGTTGTCCATATCTTTGCATATGGGGAGCTCATACTAAACACCATAGCCAATTTTTTCACAAGATGTGTAGTTAACTGGCTCGCACTTGCTAAGGGGGGGGACATGGGACAGGACAACATGAGATGTCTGATTCTCAGCCTGCCCATCAGCAGGATTATAGCCGCCTCCCAGAGAGGGGAGGAGTTCCTTGTTCTCCTGGCACCACGAGTCAACTGCATGGTGCAGGTCCCAAGGCGCTGGGGTCTCTGTCCTTCAGGCCACCGAAAGTCGGCCACACTCACAGCCACCTCCCAGAGAGGGGTGGAGCTCCTTGTTCTTCCAGCACCCCGAGTCAACCGCACGGTGCAGGTCTCGACACACCAGGGTCTCTCTCCTTCAGGCTTCCAAAAGTCTGCCACACTCACAGCTGCCCCCAGAGAGGGGTGGAGCTCCTTATTCTCCCGGCACCCTGAGTCAACCTCACGGTGCAGGTCCCAAGGTGCCAGGGTCTGTCTCCTTCAGGCCGCTGAAAGTCTGCCACACTCTCAGCCGCCCCCCAGAGAGGGGGGTGGAGTTCCTTGTTCTCCCAGCACCCCAACTCAACCGCACTGCAGGTCCCGACACACCAGGGTCTCTCTCCTTCAGGCAGCCAAAAGTCTGCCACACTCTCAGCCGCCTGCCAGAGAGGGGAGGAGCTCCTTGTTCTCCCGGCACCCCGAGTCAACCACATGGTGCAAGTCCTGAGGTGCCAGGGTCTCTCCCCTGCAGGCCCCCTAAAGTCTGCCATACTTACCTGCTATTTCTTTCTGATGAATTGACCATTCCATTTCCAAAGTTCTGAAATGGCCATCAGACCACAGAAAGAATTCTCTTTAGGCTCCTGTTTGAAACCAGCAGCTACAGCAATCTGCTGGCCTTGCTTCAGGGCCATGGTTTGTCTGATCTTAAAAGTTTATTCTGTTAATCATTTATGCTATATTGTTCCTAATGAGTAGACTTATTAGGATATCTAAGTTTAGATATCTGGGTTTCACTGATCATTTGTATGGGTTATTCACTTTTTATTCTGACAGTAGTGATTACAGTCGTCTCTCACTCAGTATCTGTAGGAGAGTTAGTGCCAGGTCATCCCTACCCTCTGCATGGATACCAAAGTCTAAGGATGCTCAAGACCCTTACATAATATGTAGTATTTGCATATAACCTACATACATCCTGCTACATATTTTGAATCATTTCTAGATTATCTATAATACCTAATATAGTGCAGATCCTGTGGAAATAGTTGTTATACTATATTGTTAGGGAATAATGATGAAGCCTGTATATGTTTAATACAGAAGAAATTTTTTTCTGAATATTTTTGCTTTGTTTTTTATTTTTTGAGATAGGGTCTTGCTGTGTAGTCCAGGCTGGCCTTAAACTCACTATGTAGCCTAGTCTGGCCTCGAACTTGCAGCAAGTCGTCCTGCCTCAGCCTCCTAAGTGCTGAGATTACAGGTGTGGGCCTCCGTACCTGGCCATTTCTGAATGTTTTTGAGCTATGGTTTGTTGAATTCTCAGATATATAACTTATGGATAAGGAAGACTGACTTCATTTTGTCTTTAAGTATTTAATATTTAGGCATCAATGTAAAAGCATATATATCTATTTCAAGACTACTACAAATTTATAATTTTTTTTACACTCCAGCGTTTTTCTAATATTTTTTGAAGTGAGGTTAAAATGTGCCTTTTGATGTTAGTAATTTACAAACCATCAGAATTAATTGAGTATTACAGCCAGGATTTACTTTATTGAGTGTTTATTTATTTATTTAGATGTTTGAGGTTGGATCCAGGGCTGTATGTATTGCTGGGCAAGTGCTCTACTATTGAGTTATATTCCTGGTCTATTTTTCCGTCTTGTCACTTATTTTCATTTTATTTACTGATCTTGTCTGTGTTCCACATTAACATGCAAGAAAAGAATTTTCACTGATTTTTTTCATTATTGTATTCTCAAAGTGTAGGACAGTGGTGCTAAACCAATGACACACATGCTGCTATAGGCTGTTTGTAGTATTGAAAGCTCTAAAGGTTCATCATGCTTGGTCTACAATGATGCCTGGTATATCTTATTCAGTAGGTATTTATTTCATGAAAACAATCAATCAATAACATATTACTAAGTATACACTATGTGTTGGGCATTGTCTAAGAGTTTGGGATATGTCCATGAACAATATAGATAAGTTCTTTATTTTACGAAGCTCATGGTGAAAGAAAACAATAATTAATATAAGAAGTTATCATACTGAAGAGCTGTACCAAAGTTTAGAATAGAAAATGACTACTTAGGTGGTTGAAGAAGGCAATTCTGGGCTGGGGATTTAGCTCAATGGCATACGCGCCTGCCTGGCAAGCACGACGTTGTGCATTCAATGCCTGGTACCAAAAACAAAACAAACAAACAAAAGCAAAATGAAGTTGGAAAAAATTTTTTTAAAGAAAAGGTAATTCTTAGTGAAACCGAGAAGCTGAATAAACCTTTAAATTTTACTTGCTTTTAGTTCACTTTAAAAATCACTAATTTCATGCAGCTGAGCAATATATTACTCGTTGACCACTAATTTTGTTGTAGATAATACCACTAACATATGGGTTATAGTGGTAACAGTTACTAAGGTTACTTGAAAGCTACTTTATTGAAACCACTGACTCTTCATTTGGGCCTGCACAGATGTGCTGTAGATGGCCTTTTGATGTTAGAGGGCCCAAAATTTCACCTTTAGATTATGCTAATGCTGTCATTTTTGGAACATGTGAACTGTGAAGAGCCAGGGATATTGATTATTCCTGTGAACACCACGGATTACTTCACCTCCAGCCAACTTTTTCCATACCTTAAGTGACCCGCTCTTCTCATGAATGTAAAGATTTAGGCCTCCTGTTTCCCTGTACTTGGTGGCCTCAGGGATAAGCTCTTTTTTGCTTCCAAAGTACATCATTTCAGTGACTAACATACTGTGGGACAAGCCACATAGGCCTGATCCAGTGACAGAAGGAGGTAATTGTTGGACTTGATTTTTCTGACAGTTTCAGTTTTTGGATCTATAGTTGAGAGTCATGAAACAAGACCAACAAAGAGGTTGTTACAGAACAAATTCTTTAGAGTTATAAATATACTCTTGCATTTAACATGTAGGTTTGATCTTTGGTATAGATGATTTGGTATAGGTGTCTAGTTATTGCCATTTCTTTTTCATCACCCCCTACATGCGTTCCACTTTCTCAACCCACTGGCGGTAAGATACAGAAATTGATGGAAGAATTATCATAAGTAGCCTAAGTATAAGAAAGACTCATTTAGTGCAGTGATTCTCAGTATCATTATATATTAGATTTACCTTAGGAATGCTTGCTTTGGCAGCACATATGCTAAATGTATCTTAGGAGCTTGAAAATTTTTTCAGATGTCCAGATTCCACTCAAAGTAAGGGACTGTTATTTTAGTTTGATTAGGGAATGCTTCTCTGAGGAGGTGAACTAAGCATTGGACAACCAGAAGAGACCAACCTCAGGAATATCTAGGAGGACAAAATACAGAAAAGAGGACTAGCCAAATAAGAAGTTAGACTGATAGGCAATTTGAATTTTATTCTGATTGTAATCAAAATGCATTAGGGTTTCAAACAAGGAAAGAATGTAATGTGATTTTTGTTCTAATAAAATCACTTTGATGTACCTGTGAGAATAGTGATATATTCTGCCAGCCTTAAGTTTAGCTATCTCTAGCATGACATCCACCCAACTTGGTACCAGGCCGAGGGAAGCAACTTACCTCTCCAAGAGTAATTTCTATGTTCTCCTTCTAGTTCCAGAAATTAACTTCCCACTCCCTTTTTGCACGTGTGTTGAGTCCTCTCCAATCCCAAAACTCCACAGCCTCCCAACCGCTCCACCCCAACCCCCAGTAAATCTTTCTGTTTCCTGTTTGGCCCACACAGATGCTCCTTCAAATCAGCTGTTGATGTGTCATTTTGCCCACCTCCCAAACTCCCCAACCAGACCTGATAAAAGTACTTCCACTTCTTTATTCTCACCTGAAAGTGCTTCCATCTCTTCTGTAGCCCTCCTGTACCCCACTAAAGGCTTCTTTTCTCCTTTCTTTGCCCCTCGATCATGCCAAAAATCTTATCAAATGGTATATAATCAAGAGTAAAGCCAGGAAACTGAGATCCTAGGAGAAAAAAAAATCACTAAAGTAGTTAATATGGGGTGCGTGTGAACTTTTCATTTATTTGCTTCCAAACCTCTGTATGATCTCAAGGTAAGACAAATACAATAATGAAAAAAGAATTTCATTTTTCATTCTCTTAACAAGATTTAAGTATTTAGAGATAATAAAAACCAATATTAATACTTCATGTAAAATAGAAATAGGGTTGCATGGACTTCTGACATTTCCTTAACTGTTCCTCATTTATGACAGGTCCTTTGATTTTTAGGCAAGGCCTCACTGCTGTATATGTAGTCCATGTTGGCCTTGAACTGGGATCCTTCTGCCTCAGTCTCCTAAGTGCTAGGATTACAAGCGTGTATCACTATGCCCTGCTACAGTTTCCGTTCTGTAAAAAAAATTTTTATTGTAACATGTTCCAGAATTTGTTTGCTAAGCCCAGGGATGACTCATATAAATCGGTATTGAAAAAAAAACAAACTGAAGCTTTGTGACCACTTAAGGAGTCTGCTGCCATGTGCCGTGTGAGATAGTATTATCAAGGAAGATGGAGAGAATTTTAGCAAAGTGGAGAGAAGTGAGCAGATAGAGGATGTGTTTTGAATGGAGATAATCTGTTCTGTGATGGTTTGGAGTGATGTAGAGAATGAGAAAAAGTAAGATGATACAGGTAATTAAATTGTATCTTCATGTGTATGTTATATAAACTGATATCCTAGGCATTGTTTAATAGTCTTATTGCTAACTTGACTGTCCAGTATGCAACTTGAGTTTTTTGATACCTCTAACTTATCCTTCCACTTAGGGTTAAAAAAAAAATATATCTGGCAGTTAAGAAAATGCTGTTTGTGCTGAAATAATTTTATTTTTAAACTACCAATTTATAATGGGATGAATTTTAAGATTACTGAAATTTTCCTAATAGACTTTAAAGAAATTAGTTTCTTATGATGCCCTTTTCTGTGGATCCATTATATTTACAAAGGTTTAAAGAGGAAAAGGGAGAGATGTGAATGCCTTTGTAAGCTCATTGACGCTGTAAGAACAGGACTTGGCACTGCTGAAGTCCTTGGCCTCTGATCAGATGCCTGCCAACTGCCCCTGGTATTGGACTTTTCAGGTTGCTACTATTTAGGCTTTTTGTTTTTATTCTTGTGGACAGATGAGGTTCTTGAGAGGAAGCCATGAAAACAAGCCTTGAGAGAAGTTGGAAATAGTTTTTTAACTTAAGTCCTTTGTCCTAAAGTCAGGGTGATAGTGTACCATTCCCAGTAGTGTTGAAACTGCTTGTGTTTGTTTAGTATTTGAGTACTGGCTTGTTGACTGTGGGTGTCATTCCATGTATGCCATTGCTTTACTACCAAGATAAATGTAGAAGGCCAGTGGCCCAAGCCTATTCTTACCACGTGTTTTAAAAAGTGATAAAATACATATAATATAAAACTTAGCATTTTAACCATTTTACATGTATAGTCCAGTAGTATTAAGTTAATTCATAATATTATACAGTCATCCCCCATTACCATCAAAGAGTTATTTCCAAAGAGGGTGGGGGTTTAGCTCAGCAGCACAAGTGCCTGCCTGGCAAGTGCAAGGTCGTGAGTTCGATCCCCAGTACCAAAAAAAAAGTTATTTCCAGAACTTTTTTCATTATCCCCCACACAAATTAAGCATCCATTAAATAATAACTCCCATTCTCACCTCTGTTTACTTTTTGTCTATATGCCTTAGTCTTTTGCAGGTACCTTAGATAAACAGAAACATGCCCTCTTTTTTTTTTTTTTTTAAGGTAGTGAAGTTTTATTAAAAGAAAGAAACAAAACAGGCTCTGGAAAGCAAATTTGGCCCGTGTAAAAGTAGGAAAAGACACCCTACATCCTGAATGTGGGCCTTTCATGTAAGAAAGCACAACTCAATTTGGTCTGTTGTTTTTATATCACCCATTCCTCAGGCTGCTGTCAGGTCTAGGCCATCTTACTGAAAACCTCGAGTTCTCATGAGAAGTCCATGTGCAGGGCTTTGGGAACCATTTTGTGCATGTACCCTGGAATTTTGTAATTTATAGCTCACACTTACATGTACAGTCCAGCTTTGCTACTCTCTAATCTCTTGGCTCAGTTCTTTATGGGATGCTAGAGAAGTGGACATGTCTGTCTTCTGTAGCTTCTGTTGGCTGCAGTAGGCCCTACCTGCTGAGGGTTATATGCGCTTCAACTTCCTTGGGATGTTGTGTCTCACTGGAGGGGTTGAAGAAAACAAATGTGCTCTCCTGGCTGGCTAAGCCAAATATTGAACCATATAATATTTGTCATTTTGTGTCTGGTTTATTTTACCTGCATAGTATGTTCAAGAGTCGTCCATGTTGTGGCATGTATCAGAATTTCATTCCTTTTTAAGTCTGAATGATACTCTATTGTATGTATATACCACATTTTGTTTGTCCATTTTTCTGTTGATGGACTCTTGGGTTGTTTCCATCTTCTGGATATTGTAAATAATGAACATGGGTACACAGCTATCGGCTTGAGCTCCTGCTTCTGGTTTATTTGGATGTATATGTAGGATGGGACTCGATAGACCACATGGCAGTTCTATGTTTAACTTGAATGAACTACTGAACTTCTCTATGGTGGATGCACAGTGTTATGTTCTCTCTAGCAACGCTTGAGGGTTCTAATTCCTATACCTTCTCACTAGTACTTTTCTGGTTTTGTTGTTTTATTTGATAGTTGCCATGCTATTTGGTATACAGTGGTATCTATAGTTTTGGATTGAATTCTTTAATGATTAGTGATGTTGAGTATCTTTTTAAGAGAAATGTCTATTCAAGTCTGGTGGTTGTAGGACCCATTTTAATGATTTGCAAATATTTTGTGTGAGTTCTTTTTACTTTTCAGTTAATATCCTTGGTTGCCCCAAAATTTTAAATTTTGGTATTACCGTATCTAGTTTATCTATTTTTCCCTTGCTGCCTCTGGTTTTGATAACATATCCAAAAAATAATTGTCAAATCCAATGAAACTGGATTGAAATGAAATTTTTCCTTTATGTTTTCTTCTTAGAGTTTTATAATTTCAGGAATTTGATCCACCTGGAGTTAATTTTCTGTATGATGTAAAGCCATTAATATCTTTTTTTTTTTTTTTTTTTTGGGTACCGGGGATTGAACTCATGACTTTGTGCTTGCCAAGGCAGATGCTTATGCCACTGAGCTAAATCCCTGGCCCTCATTAATATCTTTGTGTAGATTTTAAAAAATTAATTATGGTTCTGGAGAAATTAATAGTTTTCCTTTTTTTAAAAAAATGATTTATGGTACTGAGGAGTTTATCATGTTTCTGAACTTTGTAGATAGTTTTATGTATAATTAAAGAGAGTTCAGTGGTACCCAAGGTGCAGGACAATAATGAGTAGTATTTACTAGGAGCCAGTTCAGATTAACTGTTAAATAAACTGTACTTATAGCCAGGATTACTAATCTAAGTGGTGATCATTTAATAGTCCTGTAGATACAGCAGAAAAGCCTGAACTAAAATATGATAAAGCTAATCAGTACATAGTTCCCTAAGAAGTGGTGCTGATCACAGAATGAGTTTGATCTTTTTGATTGTCCAGTTTGATCAATCAAACTGGACCAGCTTTCATACATGCCATGTTCGTTCCTGTTGCTACTTGGACTGTACTTTATTCATGCTCATTTTTATTTGGCAGAATCCTCCTTTTCAAAGGTCATCTTACTGAATACCTGTGCCATGAATTCTGCCACAGATATCTGAAGTATATCTCATAATAGGAGTTCCCAGAATATTCTGAACCTTTCTATAATAGTATAACTTAGATTTAAAAAAGAAAACCACCTATTCTAGTGTCAGAGCCAAAAAGGAGGCTAGTTTATTGTATATTTAGGAAGCTCAAATGTGTTCCTGGCTTAAGGTATCTCTTGGTGTTGCCGGTTCTGTTTATGTCATTCCTCAGTAAGCTGGCTTCATGTGGAGGCCAGATGGTGCCCAACAGGTTCTAACTCATATCTTTTCAGATGTTTCTGTTAACAAAAGAAAATTGATAAATATGGACTATTACTTTGCCTGTTTCTGTCACATGGAGAAACAAAAGTCCGTGTATAAATTTGGTAATTTGTAGTAATTGTCTAGCCCTTTGACCAGTGGTGAGATAAGTTATAAATTGACAACTGATACTACAGGGAATAGATGAAGAAATTCCCCAGACAAATTAGGCATGTTAGACAGATAAAACTAGTATGTACCTATCACAATGTCTTGTTAGTGTATACCTTCCAGTGGTGTACTATTCATAGCCCTCGTAGTTTGAAAATATTAAAATAGGTGTTTGGTAAATATATATTGGATGAATTAATAAAGGACAGTACATTTGTTAGTTACCTATTAGCATGTAACAAGTTATCTCAAAATTTAAGGGCTTAAAACAGCAAATATTTATCTTGCATAAGAATTAGGGTAGGAGGGGCCAGGGATTTAGCTCATAGGCCTAAGCACCTCCCTGGCAAACAAGAGGTCATGAGTTTAATCCCTGGTACAAAATAAATAAATTAAAAAAAAAATAAAAAAAAAAAAGAATTAGGGTAGGACTTTGGGAACATCTTAGCTAAGGGGTGCTATCTCAGGGTATCTTTTGATTTGTACCTAATGTCATCTGGGGCTGCAGTCATCACAGTGCTCGAGTTGGGTGCACTGTGGGCCCTCAGGCTTGTTCACTGTGGCTCTTGGAAGAGGCCTCAGTTCCTTACAGGTTGTTGTCTATAGAATAACATAGCAGCTGGTTCCTACCAGAATAGGAGGTCAGGGAGAGAGCAAATACACACTGTGTATGTCCCTGAAGCTGTGCAGTGCCTGCTGTGACTTAGTCTCACAAGCTATTACTTCTTGCTTTTACAAAATACAATTAAGCACATGTTACAGTTCATTTTTGCTGAGAAGTAATGCAATATAATAAATATGGAATTCATGAAGATAGCACTTACTGTTTTATGTTACATTTAATGTAAGAATGATACCAGCTAATATTTATATTGTATCTTCATCTTGTACTAGGCATTGTTCTAAACATATTTTCATGTGTTGACTCATTCATTTCTCTTGACAACCCCCTGAGGTAAGTATGTGCTATGGTTTGGATATTGTTTGGGTGTGACCCCCGAAGATTCATATGCTAGGAGGTTGGTCCTCAAAGTAATTTTCTTGAGGTAGTGAATCTTTAAGAGGTGAGGCCTAATGGAAAGTGATTAGGACTTGAGGAGGAATTAATGCTTTTCTTATGAAGTGTGTTCTTGCTCTAGTGGGACCTTTTGGCAAGTCTGGCACCACCCCTGAATCTGTCCTGTTGTCTTGCCTCCCACACGGGCCACTTCTACACGTGACCATTTCTCTTTGTGCTTCACTGCTACTTTGTGACACAGCCAAGGAAGGCCTTGCAGTGACATTAGGTCCAGGTTGCCTGGCCCCTCCAGCCACCAGAATTATGAGCCAAATAAACCCCTTTGCTTTATAAATTATCACACTTTGGTTTTTTATTTATTTATTTTTTGTTATAACAATACAAAACATACTAAGGCAATGTAGTTTTATGTTATTTTTGACTAGAGATTAATTTTATTTTTAAATACTTTTAAATTTACAGAGAAGTTATAAAGATGGTACAAAAAGTTTTTTTATACTCTTTAGTTTTTCCATCTAATGTTACCATGGTATCTTTGTCAAAATAAAAAG
Organism: Dolichotis patagonum; assembly: GCA_004027295.1. NCBI lineage: Eukaryota > Metazoa > Chordata > Mammalia > Rodentia > Caviidae > Dolichotis > Dolichotis patagonum. The sequence goes on along the minus strand of PVJX010046958.1, from coordinate 1,760 downwards.
GTAACATTGGTGCTTTATTACTAACTACACTCCAAGTTTTATATGTATTCAGTTTTTCCACTCATATTTTCTTTCTGTTCTGGGATATAATTCAAAGTACCACTAAATTACTAACTAAGCTAATTAAATTACATTTCTTGTCACGCCTTTCAAATCTTCTTGGATCTTTGTCAGTCTTTACTTGTTTTAATGATCTGACAGTTAATTATTTTTTAGCTTTATTGAGGTATAGTTGATAAATAAAAATTATATATATACAGGGTCTTTCCATGTAATTCAGTTTGGCCTTGGACTTGCTGTATAGCCCATGGTGGCTTCGAACTTGTTGTGGTCCTCCTGCCTCTGCCTTCTATGTGCTAGAGTTATTGGCCTGTGCCACCATGCCTGGCTATCCTTGATAGTCTTGAAGAATGCTAACCAGATACTTTGATTTATATCCTCATCTTTGCCTTTTTTCTCATGGCTAGACTGGTAGGTGGTTGTGTTCTGTGCTATCACAAATTACATGAGACTGGGTAGCTTACAAAACCCAGAAATTTGGATGCCAGCAGGTTTGGTGCCTGGTGAAGGATCTGTTTCTGTTTCCAAGATGGTGTGTCAACTGCTGTATTATCTGAAGAGGAGAAGGTCTGTATCCTCACGTGATAAAAGATGGAAGGCGAAAAGGGGGATGAATGCTATGTCCTCAAATGGAGGAAGAGCAGATAAGAGCTAACTCATTCCTGTAGCACTTTTTAAACAGCATTAATCCAGTATAATCCTCATGATTCAGACATCTCCCCCAAAGCCCCATCTTCCAACACTACTGCACTGGGGACCAAGTTTCCAACACACAGATTTTGGATGATATGTTCAGACCTCAGAAATGGGTTTGGATGTAATTCCAGCACTTGGGAGGCTGAGGAAGGAGGATTGCTGTGAGTTTGAGGCCAGCCTGAGCTACAAAGTGAGTTAAAGGCCAGCCTGAACTAACTATATAGTGAGACCCTGTCTCAAAAAGACCCCTCTCCCCGAAAAAAGAAATGGGTTTGGGGAAAGAGCACAACAGAGGTTAGGTACCCTTCTTGTCACACCACGTGAGGGGATACAATCCACATGACATCACTGTTCATGTTGGTGTTCATCACTTAGTTAAGGTAGTATTTATAAGGTCCCTCTACTATAAAGTTACTAATTTTTTCTTTTCTCTACTGTTTGAAAGATGCCTTTTTATTGTGGGAATAAGTTGATAAATCCTGCCCACATTCGGGCGGACTGGTAGGTAGCAGGAGAGAGACCGTCTCTGAGAGAGACAGCTCAAATGCCAGAATAAAACACCCTGGAGAGACCCAAACAAATAGAGATGGACTCTCACAACCCAGTAAAAAACTAAAGTGCAAAAAACCGCTCGAATATGAGGTCCTGGGACTACCATTAGAGAAGCTAAGATCAGCGAGCACAGTGCCCTCCTCGAGCCACCTGAATTCCTGCCCGACCTGAACAAGCGATCCGCACCGAAGTGACTGGCTTGAGCCGTCGGGGCGCAGAGCTGAACAGCCCTGCATGCACCTTGCCCGGACCAGCCCTGCACTCGACCCACCCAGAGGCACCGTGAATTCGCACCGCAGCCGCACTGAAGTCAGAGGTCGGGGAACCCTGCAGTTCTCGGGGAACCCTGCAGTTCTCGGGGATGGGCATCAACATGTGGTGAGTGATGGGAATAAGACCCTCCCATGGGAAAGGGGAAACCGACTGGAAGACATGTTGGATTTGGGAAGGAC
>PVJX010046957.1:0-12042 GCA_004027295.1 Dolichotis patagonum | reverse complement strand
AAAAAAAACAATTGCCATAGAATTTTTCTGAGGTGTTACATTCATTCACTGATATTTTTAATCTTTAAGTGCTTTTCCTGTTTGGTTGTATAAATGATGCTATAATAAACATCCTTTCATATACACCTCTTACATTTTTTTCCTATGGAATAAGAATCCTTAAAAGGAATTTCTGAACCAAAAGTAAACTTTACAGACAGGTTGGCAAAATTTAAATATGTAGTAAAGACAATTTTCTTTCAACAAAATATATTTCAGCACATTTAAATACGTTTCAACAAATGTATATATTTATAACTAAACAATGGCAAATTATTTTTTGATATATCTAGAAAAAGGTATTTGAGTTTTTAGTTTACATGCCAATATAATGTTTATGTCACCTTGATTTGAATTTTCTAATTAATAATATGACTCAGAGTATTTATAATTTCTGGTAAATTGCATTTTTCAAAATTTGCATAATTATTTTCTATCCAGATGGAAGCTGTTTCCAGTTCTCTGCCTCCCTGAACCAAAAAATAAACAAAAGAAAGAGACGTTACCAAACATTAGATTTTTCTTCTTGTTCATTTTGTTTTCTTCTCTCTTTCATTTCTTTAGCATATATCAAGATATATTGACTGTACACCACAATAGTTAATTTTTCTTGATTTTACACTGTGGTATTTGAGACAGCGGGAAAAAAGAGTGACTATAATCTGGACCTCTATTATCTTTTGAGAAACCAGTCATTTGATTGCATGCGTGATAGTTGAGACATGTTAGAATGATGTTGTTATCTTTGTTTGTGGAGTAAGTCAGAATGGCTCTTGTGCCTTTACACCACTAGCTGTCCTGGGTTTTGGGCTCACAATCTCATGCCTGCTGCCTTGAGGGAAGGAAACTTGTGGGTAGGTTGAAATTAGATCAAATACGGTTTGAAATAAATAGAAAGCTGGTCACTGATGATCTGTGACCTCTTCACTGGAGAAGCCCTGGACCTATTTGAAATTAACTTTCAAAATTTGAAAAGGAGAGGCTGTGGAAGTTGGCTCAGCATGATGCAACAAAGAATCAAAAAAATGCCTGAAATAAAATTTAGTTGAAGAAGGTATTTGAGACTTTCAATCTAGGCTGAAAAAAGTGCCTAATGGATTCTTGATGAGGTTAGGATAGAGGCTGTTTTCTGGTAATATACAACCAATAAAGATTTGGCAAGTTGTGTTTTTCTTTTTTTCATTTTTGAAAAAAAAATAAAGAAAAATTGAATAAAATGAACTGGGCTTTCACATATGGGTCCAAATATCTGTTTCACAGTAGGATAAGAATGTTATTGTAACCCCTGATATAGGGGAATGAAACTCCTGACCTACCTTGTCCAGTACAAGTTTGTATTCTCTAAAATCGAAGAATGAATTTTAGGAACAACAGAGGTAAGAGCAGAATATACATATATATGGAGAGAAAGAAAGCTGCTGTGTGAGAGAGACAGAAGGGGTCCTGAGCGGTTTGCCAAAGACTGTCTTTTCTAAGGATTTTTATAGAGTAAAATCATGGGGTGAGATGGGTTCAAGGTGGGGAAAACTGGGAACTCACAAGGCAGAAGGGCATAAAGTGGGACAGAACTATGGTTAGCCAATAAGGTAAATAATTCAGGTAAAATTGATTACATTAGGGACAAATAGGGAAGCGAGTCAAGTAGAAAGTGGGCTTTCTTAGGGAGCAGTGACTCTTTCCTTAGGGAGCTGGGATGGTGACTCCTGACTTCCTCAGGGTGATAGGGAGCTATTTAGAATATCAGTCCCTAGGATATGGATACATTGGTTTGATCTTTCATCTTGAGGACTGGCCTAGAGCAGGAGGTGTCTGTCTCCCCCATAGTTGCAATGTATCTGGACTTACGCATTAGCTCCTTTGAGGACCTGGCCCTGTCTCACTGCCTGTAGTATTTCAAACTAACTCAGCTGCCTGTAACATCCCCATAGACAACAGCAGTTTGTTTAATTGAGCAGTTCTACCAGCCTATAATATTTATAACAGTGACACGCAGTGAAGTTTCCAGCTATGTAGCATTATAGGTCCTTATTTTATGGATAGTTAGAACCTAGAGAACTTCTGATTGAATTCCAAGGAGTTTCAGACTTTTTGCTTTTTTCTTACTGTTTTACTTCCTTTTCTCATTGCTGGAACAACATACATGACACTCACAAGTTAAAGGAGGAATGAGTTATTTCAGTTTATAATTAGTAGTGCTTTCAGTCATAATCACCTGGCTCTAAGACAGGGTGGCATGGCAGAGGGGCACCACAGATGAGAAACAGTCCATGGCAACAATTAGGAAAGCAGAAGCAGTAGTGTTACAGGCCACCAAGTTAGATCAAAATATTATAGACAGGGCTTGGTCCTCTAAGGAGACAATGCAGAAGCCCAGATACCTTGCAACTATTGGGGGGTGGGGGCAGACACCTCCTGCTGTGGGCCAGGCCTCAAGGCAAAAGATCAAGCAAATGTAGCCATATCCTAAGGATTGATACACTAAATAGGTCTTAATCACCCTGAGAAAGCCAGAAGTCATTATCCCAACCCCCTTCAGAAAGACTCACTGCTCCTTAAGCAAGCTTGTTTGCCACATGACTCACTTCCCCATTTGTCCTTGATTTAATCAATTTTACTGGAGCAATTAATCTTATTGGGTAACCATAGTTCTCTTCCACCTTATGCCCACCTTGAGAGCTCCCAGGTTTTCTCCACCTTGGACCCATCTCACCTTGTGTTTTTATTCTATAGAAGTCCTTAGAAAAGATAGAGTCCTTGGCAACCCAATGGGAGAGCTTCTGTCTCTCTGTCAGACAGTTTTCTTTCTCTCAATAAATATATTCTGCTCTTAACCTCTGTTGTTCCTAAAATTCATTTTTCATAACGTCTAGTAGATTGGGAGTTTCATTCCCCTATGTTAGTAGCAGCAGCAGTTCTATCTTCTTTCTGCACCAATCCAGGCTACCTACCTGTTCGAAGGTGGCAAACACACACAGGGTGGGCCTTCCCATTATTCAGGCTCACACCTATACTAAATCAGTCAGTGGGGTTAATTTAGTAATCATGCCCACTTAATCCCAGCATGTATAATTAATGCCGGCATCACATATCTTAGATTCAGCAACCCCCTAAAATTCCCACCTAGGAGCACATAAGACCTTGGGGGTGGGATATCTAGACACAAGCCACAGCATTCATGTGTCAGGTTTGCTATCCATTTATTTAGTAACAATGACAAAAAAACCTCTTGAGTAACAACTTGGAGTTTCAGATATATTTTTAAAAGAAAAATAATAACATTTATACTTAAATTAATAAGAGGTAATTTACTTTATATATTTTTTTCAGTATTGACTTCTCCTTGCTTTAAAGCTTTAAATTTTATTTTGAGTCAGGTTCCAGCTTTGTAGTTCAGACTGAGTGGGAGTGTACTATGTAGCCCAAGTTGGCCTTGAACTCACATTGATTCTCCTGCCTCAGCCTCACTAGTGCTGGGATTAGCAATGTGCACCACCATGCCCAGATACTTTACTTTTACTTATGTAGTTCTAAATTTTCCTTCAGTAAAGATATGAAAAATGCATTTATTTAAAATAAAGTAACTTTTTCTAATCCAGAGTTTTTTTCCTAATCCAGTGTTTTATAATGATGTTATTATTATTTTTGAACACAGAGAAGATTAAAAAGTACACCTTTAGATCTCTTGTTATATGGCTTCTGATGTGGAAGAACATTTAGTTTTATCTGTTTTGTCTTCACATTAGAAAATTAGTGATTTCTTCATAAAAATTGGAAAGGTTTGTATTTACATTTATACCATTAATCTCCCTGTAAAATATTTTAGTGTATGTGATCAAAAATAGTGTTAGTTTCTATTATGTATTTTATGTTTCATTCCAACTTTGTGAGATGTTAATGAACATTATATAAAAGCTGTATAGAATATAACTGAAATGTATCTTAAAATTTAGAAATTAAGTCAACAGTTTATCAGAGTTAATATTTCTCAGTCTGCATTTGTCTTATGAGTTGAAAAATATATTGTGGAAAATGTGTAATTTTCCAATCCTTCTTTACTCCATAATAATGAGAGTAAAGCCTATCACTCAAAAATGCTGTAAATGAAAGAAACAAAAGTTTAGAAACAGTATTTTATATATTACTTAAAGACAGAAGTCAACAGAATAATTTTGGTTGTTTCCATTGTAGCTTGACATAACTGATGCCATTTTGAGCTCTGCATTTAACTAGTGCCCTGGGTTTGACCAAGGAAAACAGAAAACTACCTAGAGTTCAATCCAATGAGAAAAGTAGAATGAGCTGTACCCACAAGAAAAAAATTAACCTGTTCAACGAAGAAGCAGGATACAGGTGTGAACCAAAAATTAATGTAAGATTCTAGATAATTGTTTCCAACAATTAGCAGGATGTCTTTTTGTGGCTCTCTGTTTTTAAAAGCATTGTAACTTTCCAGGTCAGGGCCACTTAGTGAAGCTCTGGAACAGGGGTGCACATGAGTGTTGAGCTCAGCTAATTAAATTCCAAATTTATCAATTTGGCTGCTTTATATTGTTAATGAACCCACTTCAGTTTCAAGTGGAACAAGGGAGATCTCAAGTTCTCAAGAAGAGGGGTGGCTGTCAGAGGTACAATTTAAGTCAGAAATTCCAAAAAAAAAAAAAACCCTAAAACAAATAGAACTTCAAATGTAACACATCTTCATTATTTGTAGATTCTATGTTTAAGAATTTCTCTATTTTTTTATAATTTATTTGTTATATCAAAATCAATTATGATCTCAAATGGTTATTTGTGGGTATATGTATACATCGTGGCAAAATGGCAAAGTCAATTGATGAATTTGACTTCCTGTGAATTTTTATAGTAATTTTGCTATTTAAAATGCCCTTAAAAGTATATTGTGGTGAATGGTTGTCTAATTTTTTTAGGTATAAGAAAGCTGTGATATATATAACAGACAAAAATATAAGTGTTAGATAAGCTTTGTTCAGATGTGAGTTACAGTGCTGTTGGCTGAGATTTCAATGTTGGTAATGAATTGAAATGTATTAAGTAAGATATCCTTAAACAGAAACATATATACCACCAAGTTATATGTTGATTGATAAAAATTATATTGAGCAGAGACTTCCAAAATTCCAATTTTGCCCTGTATTTTTCTTAGGAACAATTGTAAAGGATTCATTGATTGACATTTGCTAAAGTTTTATACCATATATCATAACAACAATGGAAAATAAGAAACAACTATAATTGCTCTGAATATTATCTGCCTAATGCAACACATTTCCAACTGGGCTGCACAATGAAATCTCCTTAAGATTGAGAATTTACAAAACACAGCTGCCCACGGATACTCCAGAGAAAGGAATACTGGATCTGTGAGAATAAATGACTGTACTTTGCTTCATTTTCAAAAATCTCAAGTAATGTCAGAAATTTCTTCTTTTACCAACAATTGTCAGATGGAAGGCTCTATAAAGATGATTATGTCAACTAGAACTTTGATCTTTGGTCTTCCTCCTAAGATTCACTGATGGTGACTTGAACTCTACTTCCTTTCTTGGCTTATGTTGTAATTATGAAAACTACAAGCACTGAACAGCTTATTTAATCTTCACATACACTACCTCTGCATTCCAACAGTTTTTGATGTCACTATCATCTCAAGGCCTTTTAATAGGCCATGTAAGACTGATTTCACCGAAAGCCTCTTCAATCTCTACAATCACTTGGTTGCATACAACTTCATCTCACATTGTTTTCTTTGGTCATCCCGCTCCTTGTGGTAGCACAATCTAGTGGCTCTAGTAAAAGCAGAACAGAGGGTCCTATGGCACCCTCCTCCTACATCCATCTGCATTTGCGCAGAAACTCAGGGCCAATCCTGATTCTTTGTCATGAGACAAGTAGAAATTAAAATAACAAAGACTCAGGAAATCTCTACTACTCCAGGACAGAGTACATATGTTTTAGATCCCAAGGCATGATCTACCACATTTTCCCCACTTGAGCTATATAAATGTTTCACACATAATGATTGCATGTCATGCATGTAATTAAAACAGTGAATTGTGGAAGAGTCATGCATACTGAGTGGCCCGGAGATGACTCATCTTACTCTCCATCTTTCTTGTTAATCTTATCCAGAGATTCAATGAGAGGCACAAACTTCATTTATCTTTTCTCTCTATTTCCTGCAGTTCCAGCACCACTTTTCCCTGTTTGTTTTTACTGGCACTAACCTATACACTCTGAGCACACCATCACTGGTAACATAAGTAAATGTAGCTGCTTTTGCTTTTACCATCAGGTGTATTCTTGGATTTTTTTTTCTTGTCATATACAAGAATCTGAAATCTATCTCTTGGATCCATCATGCACTGTTTAATTCTTGGCAAGCCAGCCAAAAACCAACAGCCAATATTCTACTTAGGGTCCAACAGGCAGGAGCCAGTAGCCTAAAACAGCAATCTACCCAGGAAAAAAAGATTACTTTCTTCCTTGGGAAACTTTTTCTCTGTCTCCATTTTACAAGTGACCCATGATGGTGGTTGTAAACACAGAACAGATGACTGATCACCATTTGGAGCATTACATATGGTAGACAAGTGTCCTGGGTAAGGAAATGACTTGATGTGAAGAACTTTAGCCTTTACCATAGCAGATGGGTTCCCACACATTGGTAAGGTTTGTACAACCCCCTTGTGCTGTTGGCACCTAGGCTTTCTTATGCCACTGGAAGGATAAGGTTGAGGTTAGACAACTTTGAGACAGATGGCAAATGTCATAACTTGTTTGGGACCTCAGAGCCTCTGGCAATAAGAGCCTTGGTTGTCAGTGTGTTGGCACACCCGTGGTTTCAGATGCTTTGGCAAGGAGAAGGATATCTTAGGCTATTTCCTTGATTTTTCCATAGGGACCAAGTCATATGGGCTCAGCCTGACTGATGCCATGGTTTTTTTTTTTTTTTTTTTTTTTGAGGGGGTGGATACAATCGTGCCCTGGACTGTGTGGATTTGGGTTGCCAATTGAGTGGTGGCTAAAATTGGTTTTGAGACTTGTTGCAGCCTGTGGGCTCATACCAAGTAGGTACCTCACTATGGTTTGTTTTCCTTCTTTCTGTCTCCCTTGGGAGAACCTCCATCCCTTTTATAACCCTTGTATCTCCCTTAGGCTTTCATTTGTCAGAAATCTGAAATCCTTTGGCTTTTTTCCTGGTACTTGTCAACTGGGAAATGCAGAGAATTGGAGGGTAGAAAATCAGACAAGAGCTCCCTTCATATTGACAGAATGGGCAGAGAAACTTGGAATCTTTTGCATTTTAACAGTGTACAGATTTCTGGCAATGATATATCTATAGTGAGAGGAAAGTTTCAGCCCTTTTCAGTCTTTAAGTGTAACTCCTGAGTCCTACCACTTGCTGATTATCAATTTAGTCTATGAATCTCTCATCCTACGGTCACCTCTTTAATATTTGCTCTCTTGCTGTCTTCATCCTAGTTAGTTCCAACATTATAAAAGGATGTGTAACCTGTGATTGCTAATTGAACCTTCATTTTAAAGTTTTTATCTGCCATTTTACTGAGGAGTTTTCATTAGTCAAACCTTGAATCCTTTTGTGGTGTAATCTAGAGAAAAAGCAGGGTAGTTTGAAACAGAGGAAGGGGCTAGAGAGAAATGCGTTTACTATATAAGGGCTCAAGTTTTAAAAATTAGATTCTGCTTGGAGTAGCAGTGACAATGGGCTCCAAATGGGTCTTGATCTATCTCCCTAGAGACATGTATTACCCTTGTTCTTAGACTACCATCTACAGTATATGCCAGGGCATGCCAAAGCATGTAAGTTATGATAAGCTCACAGAAGTTATGGTAAATTCATCTATCAGGGCTCTGATGAATACTCACCTGCTTTTCCACACTTGCTTGAAGAGACAGTCCATAAATACTTTTATTTAAACCTATAGTCTAGAAAAAGATCAAATTTTCCTGGGATAATACTTTATTATCAGTCAGTTCCAGATATTAGGAGGAAGCTCCAGAAATTCTGACTGAGACCAAAAAATGGGATAAATCAACTGGCTTATATAGCTCACTCAATCTTTAATAACTAGGATAAAATACAGTAAGGAAAAATGGATTTGAGTAAGGAAAAAAGGCAGCTTAAATCCATGTGACCTCTAATGTATAAGACTTAAAATACAGCCTATGGCTCCAAAGGGAATAAAGCTAACCCAAAGAGTGTTAGGAAAAAGTCACAGTGCTTCAAATGCAAGTTCAGGGCACTTGGCAAAAGCGTGCCCTCTAAACCCAATGAATCACGGTTAGGCCTGTCAGAACATGGAGGAAGATTGTTATGGTTTGTATCTAGATATCGCCCTAAAGGCTTATGTTGTCATAGGTAGGGCCTTTCAGAGGTAGGTGAAACTAGAGTATGTGATGACGGGATCAAGGATGTGATTAAAGATGTTATGCTAGGAATGACTTATGGTATGATGCTAGGATTAAAGGTACTCCACCATGGATATGCGTGCTCCCTGCCCTAGGGGTGGGTAGTCTGGATAGAATATAAGGGACAAAAAGAGGGTTGCTGCTTATCATTTATAGCTGGCTGCTTTTGCTGCTTTCTCCCTGCTATAAATGTCCTCTGACATGACCCTCTGCCATGCTGCCCTACTTTGCAGTCAGACAGTTATGGATTTAAACCTCAAAAAACCATAAGCTGAAATAAGTCTTCACTCTTTTAACATTGAGTGTTAGATGTTTTGCCTCAATAATGAAAAAAATAAGACAGGATTTGTTAGTAGGGAAGTGTGGTCATTGCTGTGACTCTACATGACCGTGCGTTCATGAGCTTTAGAACTGGCTTGGAGATACCAGCTGAAGAATCATTCTTGGAATGCCTCATGTTGTACTTGATGGGGTCAGAGCTCAGAACACCAGAACATGTATATAAATATTGCCCGTAAAGACCAAGCTCACATGCTTTTTTCCTGAGAAGCAAAACTGCATTGACTGTTGGGACACCAGACAATGTGTTATTCCTTGCCAGAAAGTTTGTCTGTGTGTTGCTCACATCCTAACACACTGACTGACAACAGCCTACTTAGTTTCACAGAAGTAATTTCAAAACAGTCTATTGTTGAGGTGGTGGTATGGCACTGTTAGGGGCTTTGAGTTAGATTTATTTGGAGAATCAAGAGCAAAGATCTCAGTATAATGATTTAAAACATTGTGAGTTTGGTGATAAAAGGAAGCTTCAGTAAACTGTTGACTGAAAATATAGAGCAGAGAAAAACTTGGTTGTAGAGTAGGAACAGGACAATGAAAAAGATATAAGAATAACACAAGAAACAGCAGGATATCAACCTTGTAGGCCAAAATTACAAAAGTGAAAGAAGTTGCTTTAACAAGACAGTCTTAGAGCACCATGTTCCAGAATGGTAGCAGCTCAGGGAATTTTTCCTCAAAATTTGTTCCATAGGCACTTAACTCCCATAGCCAAGAAAGAAGAAGGCCTGATTCCTACTCCAGCTGGTGCCAGACCTTGGGATCATCCATGTGGAGCTAGTTGTAGACAAATGGAAAATGCAAGAGTTGTGGTGTCAGGAAGGCTTGCACTCAGATTTCAGAAGAAGGCCTGGGAGGTCAGGCAGTGTTAAGAAGGCCATGTGTGAGCCTGTGAATGTTAAGCTGAAGGTGCAGTGGAGACCCTACAAGGTTGGAGAAACCAGGAACACATATTATCTGAGTAAAGCTCCAAGAGGTGGGGAAAGCCAACCTGAGAGAAGCCATGGGAACAACAAATAATTGCTGCCATTGCTATAGCAGTGCAGCCACTATGACACTCTTAGTGTTTTTCTATTTCTTTAGAGTTCCCATCTTGCCACATACTTCTTTCAATTTTAGACATAAAACTATGGGACTTAATATTTGCCCTACTGAATTTTGGACTTGCTTTGCTCCCATTTCTTTCATCTCTATTTGAAATGTAAATGTTTATTTTATCTCATTGTTCATTGGAAAAGTTTAATTTTTCTTTGTACAGGGACTAGCAGCTAATGTTTGCCTTAAATCTCAGAGGAGACTTTAGACTTGGACTTTTCAGCTGAAAATGTTAGCACTTTGGCAACTCTTAGAGGTGAAATAAATACCTTTTCCTTAAAAGGATGTGCACAAGATCTTGGATGGCCACAGCCACAATGCTATGGCTTATGTAGATGTCTCCTAAAAGCCTTGTGGAGTCATAGATAAGGCTTTTCAGTTGGAGCTGGATCTACAGTGTGTAATGCTGGGATTAGGGGTGCTATGCTGGGATTGATTAATGGTGTGATGCTAGGCGTAAGACTGCTCAACCCTGGATGGGAGTTGCTAACCATTCATAGAGAGGAGGTTGTTGCTTATCACTTATTGCTTGCTGTATTTGCTGCCTTCTGCCTACCATGAACTGTTTTTTTTTTTTTGTGATTCTCCTCTGCCATGCCACTTTGCCTTGAAACCATTCAATTATGGACTGAAACCTCTATAAAATTGTGAGCTGAAATAATCCTTTCTTCCTTTCTCTCAGCAATGAAAAATATCACTAAGACAAAGATCCTTGATATTAAAGGAGAAATTGGTCTCATTCTCAGAGGGGTATGAGGTCTCTCACTACCATAGATGACAGGGAAGAATGCGCTGAGACAAATGACAGTGCCCAAGGTGGTCTATGTGGCTCCCACACAGAGATATTCTCATCACTTTGCAGGAGTGTCAGATGACTGTGGATTTAGAAGGCAAATAAATTATTTTTCTTTGTGTGATACAGTGGCATCTTACTCAATTTTAACTTCTTACGGCAATAGTTATTCTGTTCCTTAACTGTTGTGAACCTTAAAGGAGTTAGCAAATATGCTTATTTTTTAACCACTCTGAACTTCTGACTAAAAGATTTCCTTTTCTGAGCTGCCTTCATGGTAATATCAGACTGCACCACAACAGTAATTATAAGAGTTATACTGTTTTTAGTCAGGGCCACTCTAACATTCATGCCTCTGGCAACCTATGTCTTAGCTGCTAGAGATGTAGCCATCCTGACCCCATTGAGTTTAATTTCTCTACTATGAATTGAGCACCAGTTCAGCTGAAAGATCATAATGTATACACTCCCAGAAGGCTATATTGTAAAAGAAAATCTAAGCAAGGTCTAAAGCCCATAATTGATAAATTTTTAGCTACAGAGTTGCTGGCCTATAGCAGTCTCTGTGCAATACACTCATTTTAGCAGCAGAATACTCAAGCTATCAAGGAGGTGGTAGATCTATTCCCTCATTAGTAACAGACTCATATACAGCACAGATCCTGAAGACACTACTTTGTTTTCTGTCCTTGTCTCAAAGATGCCTTTTTTTTTTTTTTTTTGGTACTGAGGATCAAACTCACAACCTCGTGTGTGCCAGGCAGGCACTTAAGCCACTGAGCTAAATCCCCGGCCTGATGCCTTCTTTTCTATTCCTGTAGATCATAACTCCAAATACTGTACTTGTTTCTTTTTTAATATGAGTATCCCCCAAAAGGGCTTTGCCAAAAGCATACTTGGTGAACTAACAGAGATTAAAACAGCTCATACTTTCATTGTTTGATTGCTTAATCATTTTTTATGCCTACTTTAAATCTGAACTACTTTGAAGACAATGATATGCAACATACTAACTAGCATTAATTTCCTATTGTTTTGGTTTGAAATTATGTGCCATCATTTTTATTTGTTTTTGTTGTTTTGTTTTTAAAATAAAAAATGGAAAAGTATACTTGGATTGTATTGTCTCAGATTTCAGAGGGAGCAGCTTGCTGTCTTCACCTGCCTTAACTCTAGACCTAAACATCTTAACATTTAAACATTACTATAGCATAGATTAAATTCTTATTACAGCCCTACCAAGGAGTCATCTGATAAAAACATTAAGAATTTCATTTTTATTTAACAAAAATGGGTTACAAAGCTAAAACTATAAGGTCCATATT
>PVJX010046955.1:0-12060 GCA_004027295.1 Dolichotis patagonum | reverse complement strand
TTAATTTTGGGAGGATTTTCAATGCTTTAATAGCTATGCCCTTATCAGAAAGAAAGGTTTCTGCAATTAAAATGAGGAATTTACAAGGGGCCTTGTGGGAGTAACAAGGGAGGTGGTGAAATCACCCTCAAGCTTGGTGACTGTTTGGTTTCTGGCTGCAAGCAGGTGAAAGAATTAGGTCATTTCTTGAAACGACAGATGCTGAGAATGCTGTGCAGTTGATATTTTACATCACAGGGTGTGGAAAAATTTTCCTCCCTGTGCTGTGGAGCTTGTTTTCCCATCTGCCAAGCAGGAATGACAGTAGTATGCCCCTCACCGGGTTGTTCTGGTGCTCTGAGTGACAAAGATGATAGTGCATGTGAAAGCAGAATGCCTAGGGTGCAGTGAGTGCTCACAACTAAGTGTGATTATTTTTATGTCTAAACATAAGGTTCCTGACTCAGAATTAAGAAATAAAAATAAGAAATAAAAGAAATAACATAAAACATCCTCACTTTGCAAGAAACCCTGTTTTTCCTTCATGTAATGAAATAGAAAACAGCTGCCTGGCTTACTTCAAAGCGGTGCTTTGAGAAAGAAAGGAGACGATGTATGTGAACACACAGATAAACAATGAAGTGCAGGGCACATCTATAAAATCCGTGTAAAGAATCTCTCACCCTCTCCTCAGCTGCAGGTTTTGCTCCCTGGCCTCGTGGTCTCCTCCTTCTTGATGTCTTGCGTGTGACCTGGGAGACTCCCTGCCCATGCCTGGCGCACTGGGAGCCATCCTGTGCTTGTCACAGACGGGAGCCATCTGTGAGGCAGGTGCGAGGTGCAGGAGAGGTGGAGCTCCCGGGTGAGCAGAGGGACCTTGGGATGGCCGTAGTGCCAGGCATTTGCACACAGGCCTAGGCCAGTTGGCTGAGCTTGGTCCTGAGTTGCCCCCACCTGGGGGAATAGTGAAATTCTGGAGCAAACTCAAAGGAGAGCTCAGTGGCCTCCTGCCTGGGCCTTCTTCTCCGAGCACAGCCGTTCCTCTCTGTCAGATGTTCACCAGCCTCGGAGAAGGCCTTGAGCGGACCAAAGCCAAGAGATTTCTATTCTTATCTGGTCCCAGGTGGATCAGGGTTACTTTCTGCTGCAGAAAGCACCACATTCTTCCAATCCTGGTGTAGGAACACTGGCTCCTGAACCAGAGAGGCTTCTAAAGGATAGCAGGAACCAGTTCCTCCCCCTCCTGGAGTGCAGCTTGCTTGTGGTAATTGAGTTTCTTTGGCTCTCTAGCAGCAGAAATGGAGGCTAGTTTTCTGCAGTGAAGGAGATTTTCTAGAAACTGGTCCTGCCTCCTTCTGCAGTAAGACCCTAGGTCAGATGTGGGCAATGTTTCAGGCCTTGCCCCTGAAGCTGGTGCTGCCTTGTGACCAAGTCCCTGCTAATGGGCCTACACGGTTCCCTGTGCTTCCTCCTGGCCCGGCCCCAGACTCCCTGCTTCACTCGCTGCCTTCCCTCCTTCTGCAGTGACAGCAGAGGCAGCTGGCGTTGAAGGTGTCCAGAGCGTCCGAGCGCGTGGGTGGGTGCGGGGCCAGCCGGGGCATGTCGCATGTGACGTTCTGAGACATACATTCTGCTTTGTTCGAGCCGCTGCGCAGTGAGGCCTCTTTGTGTTAGCAGCTTGGCCTCCACCCTGACACCTTCTGGATAATGAATTTAAAGAAGCACTAAATAAGCCTTGGGTGCCAGGAACCGGGCAGCTTTAGACCTCTCCAGAGCGAGACTCAGAGATCTGCTCTGTCGGGCACCACCACTGAGGGCCGCTTTTCATCACGTCATCGCCGTGTCCTTCTGTTCACATTTCAGATGCTCCTGAAGAGACCTGACAGCCTCCCTGCTGGACGTGCTCTCGGAGGACAGTAAGCTACGCAGGGAGGCCAGATGCTCGTGAGAGCGGGGGTGCTGGGGTCCTGCACGCTCTGTGTCAAGGTCTTCTTCGGAAGAGAGGCTGGTGACGGCTACTGGTCCTCTGCCAAGTGGGAGGTCAGCACTGTGTCTGAGCGCACCATGGGCTGTTAGAGCCCCTGGGAGGTGCAAGCAACTCGGATCTGAGCCAGGTGCCAGGGGAGCTCGTGTGACTTGGACGGCAGGTCTGCTGTTGCGGAGGGTCAGGGTACTGGCCACAGCAAGTGACCAGGCCAGTTCCTCAGCACTTTGACACATGCCTCACATGCACAGCTGAGAGGATCGCGCACATGGAACCTGTGGCTGGGCAGCTGTGGCCGCGGTGCTCTCTAGCTGCCCAGGGAGGGCAGCGCCGATGACAGGGGGAAAGAAGAGTGGACATTGTCCTGCTAAGGTGGTGCTGCAATGGATTCACCTAGGATCCTGAGTGTGTCTATCAAGTGTGCTGCCCGCGCCTGCCCCTCTCTGACCAGGCGCCACCTGGGGTGACCAGCTTGGTAGGCAGACTCCCCAGGCTCAGTACCTCTGCACCCCGTCACGGAGTTCCTGTGCTGCACACTGCTATGGAGGTGTGGTGTAGACGGCATGAACATGCGCCACTGCTTTGCACACGATCCCCATAAAGTGGTCAGAACTCATCCAACAAAAGCAGAACTAAGTTTCCTAGAGAGAAAGAATTCTGCCACCACACAGCAGTGGCAGACTCTGCCAGGCTCCAGCCTGCCCTGCGACTGTGGAACTTGCCAGTTCTACAGTTGCACATTCCTGCATGTATCTTTCTCGTTAAGTATAGAAAAGCGTCTCTCCATGGATATAAAATTGTATACACAATCTAGCTATGTGTATTTTAAAGATATGTGTGTACTTACATGTCCAGTTGTTCTGTTTCTCTGGAGAGCACAAGAACACGGACTGATCTGCCATCTCTCTATTCTCTTTACCATCCCAATGCTACTGCACCCTGGGAATCTTTAAGAAGCTCTTCATTGCAAACCAAGACAGAGGTGGAGAATCTGAGGTGTGTTAGGGAGCCCCTCGGCCGTGCAGCAGGTGGGGCGCCTCTGGACCAGGCATTCAGGGACAGCCCCAGGCAGTCACTGTGAGTCTCAAACTCACAGAAGATAATGAGGCCCTGCTCATTATCCTCCCTTCCTCCGTTCCTCCCTTTCTTCCTCCCTTCCTC
The DNA here is from genome assembly GCA_004027295.1 of Dolichotis patagonum. Classification (NCBI taxonomy): domain Eukaryota; kingdom Metazoa; phylum Chordata; class Mammalia; order Rodentia; family Caviidae; genus Dolichotis; species Dolichotis patagonum. The sequence continues at coordinate 8,936 of PVJX010046955.1, read as the reverse complement.
CCCCCTTCGCTCCCTTCCTTCCTTCCTTCCTTCCTTCCTTCCTTCCTTCCTTCCTTCTTTCCTTCTTTCTCTCCTTCCTTTCAGTGCACAAGATTTAGTTTCAGAGCACTTCAACATTTATTTCTTCAAGGTTGTTTTATCACTTCCTTTTCCTTCTTGTTTTTTTCTCCTCTCTCTCTTCATGTATATTCTTACATTTTGATTTGTGCTGTTGTAGAATATCACATATATCATCTATATCTATAACTATATCTATCTCTATCATCTATATATATCTCTATCATCTCTATATCTATCTATATCATCTACCTATATTTATTCATCTATATATCTATATAAGGTGCAAGCATTATATTTTTTGTATAGTAAAAGTATATATGTGTATAATGTGTGTAGATGAAACTGTGGTTTAATTCAGCAGTATATCTGGAGCTCTTCTCTGTGTGCATCTGGCCTGTTGCTGCTACCTGCTGCAGAGGACCGCATGGCGCTCAAGCGCGCATTTATTCCATTCCTTTCCTCTAGAGGGCAGCACAGAGATCGCCCCCAGCCCTCCCCTAAACAGCCTCTCATGAATCCCTTTGAGAGCTGGGGGGCGTCTCTGCAGGAGCAGGTGCTGAGCCACAGCACACACTACCTGGGTGCTTGCAGAGGACCCAGCGGCAGCCCCCACAGCACGGCCAGCCCCACGCTGTAGCCGGCCTTAGCTTGCTGAAGCTGATAGCTGGTAAGTGACAGAACACTAATTTGTTGTTCTCTAAGAACTGATCAATTTGAACATTTTTGGTTGTGTATTTTACTTTTGAAATTCCCCTCCTGCAAACTGACTGACCAAGGTTATTGATTGTTTTCTTTCAGGTTCCTGACTTTTTCTTGTTGATTTTTTGATTTGTAGAAGTTCCTTGAGAAGTCTCCATTTCAGTCCCTAGTCAGTTTTAGGCATCGTATATATCTCTTCAATTCTGCTACTTGTCAGTTAACTTTCATCACCCAGAAACTTTACTTCTGGTGTTCTCGAGCTGTTATTATTTCGCCTTGGGACTTGTTCTTTGTGGATTTTTTTCTTGGTCCTAAGTCATAAAATATTTATTATTAATATTATTTATTTACATTACAGTTTTATCTTTCACATTTAGATATTTAATTCATGTGGGGCCGCCTTGAGATGCTGGGCTGGGTGAGGGTCCCGTACTCTCTTTCCAGTCCCTGACACTATACATGGTCAGGCCCAGTTCAACCTGTGGGATGAATAAATCCTGCATATATCTAGGCTGCATAATAGCTCTTTCTTTTCTTCTTTTTGACTGTTTTGGTTCTCATATACTGTTTTGATTCTTACCATATTGTTCTTTTTTTTAATTTTAAAGAGGATAAAACCAAGGAAAATAAAACAGAATACAACCAATCAAAATAAACCAGTATAAGTGATACAGGACTTCAAAACCTTACAAAATCAACAATAGCTACCATAATGCCTTTTGTTGTCTTCAAAATAGCGACAGATACCTTCGGACCTAGTAAACATCTGACAGGACAGAATAGAAACAATAAAAACAAAACAATGACTGCAATAAAGGACTTCAAAATAAGCTAATAGTAAATCTTAAATGGCTACCATAATGTGTCTTGCTATCTTTGAAATAGCTGCTCAAGCCATCAGATTTAACATAATTGAACAAAAGAGAATAAAATTCAATCCAAGGAAACAATGAAAATTATATGATTTCCAGGTGGGGATCACCTCTTTGCGAGGCCTGGTTCTCTCTCCCCGCAGTCTACGAATGGTGCGGACTCACGGACAGAGTCTTGGGTGTGGGCCCATATTGTTCTTATTACCACCATTTTATAGTATATTAGGAGAAGAAGTCTTCTCACATTACTCTACATTACCAAACTTGGCTCAGCTTTTCATGAACCTTATTAGTATGGATAATTTTTATTGTTTTTGGTAAGAATTGGATGTACTCAACATACCTATGAAGCAATAGGTACAACCGGAAGAATGACATGCACGAATGCCCGTATACCTATTCCTGACTAATAAAGTGAAATACTATCTTTGAAGTTTCCAATGCACCCTTCTCTTCTTTAATCTTGTGGTTTTCCTGTAGGGATAAACCTGTGCTGAATTTTCTGTTTATCATTCTATTGCTTATTTTAAAGTTAAATAAATATAGGTGTTTTAGAGTCTAATTATGTTTATAGCCATATCCCTTTAATCTATTTAAAATTTATGTAAGTGTAATTATACTATATGTATTTTTCAGCTGCTTTCTTTTTCTCTTAACATTATTTAGGAAAAATTAATCTTTGTTGTTACCTGTTTCAGATAATTTTCACTGATGAATATTATGCCGTTGTATAGATATAGTATCTTTAGCTTTTGTTATGGTTTGCACCTAGATGTCCCCTCAAAGCCTCATGCAGCCATGAGGGTGGGCTTCTGGGTTTGTGATTGATTTAGTGTCCAGTGCTGGGATTATGGGTGTGAGCGCTACACCCACCCTGGGGCAGGTTGCCGACATACAATATAAAGGAGGGAAAGAGGCTTGCTCTCGTGTTCCTTCTTTTTTTCTCTTATTGTATTTGCTGTATTCTACTGCCAGAAATTGTTACTCCTCTGCCATCCTCCTTGCCTTTGAGTCAACTGATTATGGACTGAAACCTTCACAAGCTATAGGCTGAATAAACCTTCCCTCTTCGAGAAGACTTAACACTTCTTCTTCTCAAATTCTTCAATGAAATTGAAAAGGGAGCAGTACTTCTGAATTCATTCCTGGAAGCAAGCATTACCCTTATATCAAAACCAGAGAAGGCCAATATCACTAATGAACAGTGATGCAAAAATCCTCAATAAGATACTGGAAAACAGACTGCAGTGAATTGTTAAGAATTATACCATGATCAAGTAGGATTCATCCCAGGGATTCAGGGATGGTTCAACATATATAAATCAATAAATGTAATACATCATATTAACAGAGCCAAGGACAAAAATCATATGATCACGTCAATAGATACAGAAAAACCTTTTGACAAAGTCCAGCACCCATTAATGATAAAAACCTTAGAGAAAATTGGAATAGATGGTCTTTATCTCAATCTGACAAACCAACAGCCAACATCATACTAAATGGACAAAAACTGAAAGCTTTCTCTCTAAAATCAGAAACAAGACAAGGATGTCTACTGTTCCCACTCTTATTCAACATAGTCCTGGAAATTTTACCTGGAGCAATTAGACAAGAGAAAGAAAAGGAATAAAGATAGGAAAAGAAGAAGTTAAACTATTGTCGTTTGCAGATGACATAATACTCTACTTAGAAGGCCCCAAAATCTCCACCAAGATTTAATGAGCAAATTCAGCAGTGTAGCTGGTTACAAAGTCAACACTCAAAAATCAATAGCCTTCCTGTACACAAATAACAAACTCACTGAGAGAAAAATCAGGGAAACAACACTTTTTACAACTCACCCAAAATGAAATAACTAGTAATCAATCTAACAAAGGATGTAAAAGACCTCTACACTGAAAACTATAGTACTCTGAAAAAGGAGATTGAAGAGGATATTAGAAAATGGAGAGATATACCATGCTCTAGGGTAGGAAGACCCAACATAGTGAAAATGGCCATACTTGCAAAAACTGTTATACAGATTCAGTGCAATCTCACTCAAAATTAGAATAGCATATCTCACAGAATTAGAGAAAACAATCCTAAAATTCATCAGGAACCGCAAGAGACCTGGAATAGCAAAGGTGATTCTGGGCAACAAAGACAAGACTGGCATGATTGCAATCCCTGAACTGAAATTACACTATAATGCTACTGTGATTAAGAAAAACAGTGTAGTACTGGCAAAACCCCCCAAAGATCAATGGAATAAACTAGAAGATGCAGAAACAACTCCAGACACACGAAGTCACCTGATCTTTGACAGAGGCACCAAATGCATTCACTGGAAGAAAGACAGCCTCTTTTATAAATGGTGCTGAAAAAACCAGCTCTACACATGTCAGAGATTAAAACTGGAGCCGAATCTTTTACTGTGCACTGAGCTAAAATCGGAATAGATCAAAGATCTTAATATTAAAACAAAAGCATTAAATCTACTGGAAGATAGAGTAGATAAAACTTTCTAAGACATTGGTGTAGGCAAAGGCTTTGTTATGGTTTATACACTGTGTCAACTTAAGAAGTTTAGAAGCTTAGGTAAGTGAGTCACTAGCTCTACCTCCTAGGGTATAGAGGACAAGCAATTACCTTTCTAGGAGATTAATTGTAACGATTTGAGGTCAGAACTTTAACTAAGTGATTCAGCAGGGGGCCAAGGTCCCTAGTTTGTAATATCCTTAACATGTGCAGGAGGAGGGCAGGCAGATGGAGTGAGAGCTATACCCACCCCAGGGGAGTAGCCTGCATATAATAAAAGGCAAATGAAGAGGGACTGGTTGCTGGTTGTCTTGGTTACTTTTCTCTTGTTGCTGAGACAAAATACCTGATGCCCAATATGAAGTAAGGAAAGGTATATTTCTTACAATTTTGGAGGTTTCAGTCCATACTCAGCTGGCTCCAAGACAGGGTGGTGTGGCACAGGGGTAGCCATTCACGGCAGCCACAAACAGCAAGAGTGAACAGGGCAAAAGAGGAAAGACACACCTTCTTCCTGCCCTTACCCTGTATGTTGGCTCTGCCCCTGGGTGGGTACAGCACTCATATTGCCAATCCTAGCACTGGACAACAAACCAATCACAAACACTAGATTCAATCTGTGTCCATGATTGCATGAGGCTTGGAGGGGGGGAATACGAGCACAAACCATAACACTGGCTCTTTGGAGGAGCTCCAGTCTTCGCCTTCAGCTTGGACGTCATCTTCTGGCTTCTGGCACAGACTGTTCGAGTTCTGCCTGGGACTCTTCAGTCTTTGTCATATTCTCTTCAGCCTACATGGTAGACTCTTCAGCCTTCCATCATAGATTCTTCAGTATTCTATCGTAGACCCACTGGTCTCCTGATACATACTTGCATAGGACATTGCAGTAAGCTCCAGCCCTTGGGCTGGACCCTTCAGCCTCTAGTGTGCAGACACCTTCTGCATGTTCTCTTATTAGATTTTGTGGGTGACCATTGTAAGCCAATCTTGCAATTTCTTATACATTTGTATATCTTGTATTATATCTGTTTCTCTAGTAAACCCTAACTGATACAGCTTTTATGAACAAAACCCCAATTGCACAGGAACTATACAAAGAATCAACAACTGGGATCTCACTTTATTGAAAAGCTTTTGTAAGCAAGGGAAACCACCAACAGAGTGAAGAGACAACCCACAACATGGGTGAAAATGTTTTCCAGCTGTAACTCAGACAAAGGATTACTATTGAGAACATGTATAGGACTCAAAAAAATTAGTCCTCCAAGATTTAAAGCCCCAATCCAAAAATAGGCATCTGAGATAAATACACACTTCTCATAGGATAAAATATGAATAGCAAATAAATGTGTGAAACAGTGTTCAACGTCACTGGTCATTCAAGAAATGAAATTAAAACAACACTGAGATTTTACCTCATCCCAGAAAGAATGGCTATTATTAAAAAAATCCAGCAATAATGAATGCTGGAGGGACTGTGGGAAAAAAGGACCCCATGTTCACTGTTAGTGGAAATGCAGACTGGTGCAACCACTGTGGAAATCAGAATGGAGATTCCTCAAAAATCTAGGACTAGGGGTCTTCTCCTGGGCATCTTCCCAGAAGAATTAAAAACATCATACCACTGTGATACATGTCCACCCATGCTTTCAACAGCACAGTTTGTAATAACTAGTTCTTAGAAACAACTCAGATGCCCATCGACTGAGGAATAGATAAAAAGATGTGATATTTTTATACAATGGAGTGCTACTCAACCATAAAGAAGGATAAACTTGAGACTTTTTTAGGAAAATGGATGCAACTTGAGACCATACTGATAAGTGAAATAAATAAGATACACAAATAAGATAAGTGAAATAAATAAGTGAAAGAGATAAGATAAATAAGAAATAAATAAGATAAACATTTTATTGTCTCACTAATGTCAGAAACTGGAAGAAACAACATATATATGTATATAAAAAAGATAATTGCGTTAATTATACTACTGATTTCTCTGAGTTTACTGAAGAGAAAGATTTGTGCAATGATTGTTTGGACAATTGAATGTGGATGTCTTATGCTCTGGGTGAATGATGACAATGCTCAGTGTATGTACCATTGTTGCTCCGATTGATGTGTTTTCAAATGTTGTTTTATTTTTTTTCATTGAAATAAAATGGATTTTTTTTTTAAAAAAAAGCCTTCCCTCTTTAATTTGGGCATCAGGTGTTTCATCTCAACAAAGAGAGAAAAGTAACCAACACGACTTTCTGCATTGGTGCTGAGTGATTTTCTGTTTTTGTGATCACTAGCAGAGTTTCCATAAATGCTGTTGTGTGCTTCTTATGCCTGCTGCTCATGAGCAGGTATTTCTCTGTAACAAGCTTCTTTAACTGACCTCAGGACATCTTCAATTTTAAAAATGACTGACACTCTGAAGAGCTATTAATTAAATGGGTTGCATTGATTTATATTTACTATATTAGAAATGAAAACCGATAAAATTAAGGTTACCTATTAATTTATTTTAAACAATATGATATGCAGGACAAGTAGATATTCATATGTCAAAGAAAGAAATTAGAACCTTCTCTCATGCCATAAGTAAACAACTCAAAAATGAATGAAAGACTTTGAGATAAATCCTAATCCTATATAAAATTACTAGGAAACAACATTGGTCTGAGCAATGATTTTTGGGTGCAATTTCAGAAGCATAGGCAACAGAAGAAAAAACATACAAATGGAATTGCAGCAAACTAAAAGCCTTCTTTCTGCACAACCAAGGAAATAATCAACAGTGAAGAAGCAAACCACAGACTGAGAGAAACATTAAAAATCATACATGTGATAAGGGGTTAATTCCCAAACTTTACAAGGAGCTCAATTTCATAATGAGAAAATAAGTACAATTGGAAAATGAGCAAAATACCTGAATAGACATTTCTTAAAAGAAGACATACAAATGGCTCAATAGTAGTATAAAAAATCCTCAATATTACTAATGAGAAAAATGCAGATTAAAGTCACAATGTGACATCACCTCACACCAAGAGGAGGCTGTTGTGAAAAGAAGTAACTAAGTGCTGGGGAGGATGCAGAGAGAGGGAGCCCTTGCTCACTGTGGGTGGGGATGTCAATTAGTACATTATGGGAAATAGCATGGGAGTGCCTGGAGAAGCTGAAGATAGGACTGCCACATGGTCTGGCAACCCTCGTATTGGGTATAGAGATGAGGAAAGGAAAGCAGTGTATCAAAGAGGCATCCGCATTTCATGTTTATTGCAGCACTCACTATTCACAATAATCAAGATAGGAAATCAACCTAAGTATGTATCGTTGGATGAATGGATAAAGTGTTGCATGCTTGACTTATGATGGAGTTACATCCCAATCGACCTATTCTAAGTGGAAGGTGTCATAAGTTGGAGACACTTATGACATATGTAACTTACCAAACACCACAGTTAACTAGCACAGTGTATTGCAAAGCATAGTTATTTTGGTTGAAATTTGAGAAGCAAATGTGATCTCAACAGTTGGAAGAAGTGACAGTATATTAATGGTCTTTTTGAGTATTTGTGGATATTATTCTTTGATACTTTACCAATTTGACAAGTGACTGATTTCTTAAAGGTTAGTTGTTATATGGGGTCTGAAACCATATCAATGACCTTTTCATACTTTCATATTAAAGTTTATTGGTTTATCTTGCAGCTTGAGTGGATCCTTTACTTCTGCAAAGTGTTCAGAGCACCGCGCATCGGTCGTTTGGATGCCAGTACACACGGTTATGTAGATATTGCAAACACTGATATGTTTCATCTAAGATATCAGAAGGTCATACTAATATCACCATTGATCTCATCAGAAAGTCTGTTTATATTGGGGAATTTTCCAAAATTCTGCTTTTGCTGACAAAATTGCATATTATCATTGGCAAAGAATAATGGCACATAACTCAAATGTTTTCAAAAGTGAAAGATGTTATTCATTCATTTTGAGCAAATTTCCACAGGATATTCAATCTGAATAAGGATTTTTCTGTTTGTACATGTATCAAACAAAAAAGGTGTTCTGTGAAAAAAATGATTGTTGGAGATCACAGTTCAATTGCCTGAGACCTCAGTGTCTCAGACCTACTTCTCATTTCATCACTTAGAATATTTAAAGTGTGTTTATAAAACTGGAAATTTAACAAAGTGAATACATTTTAGTGCTTCAAGGACATTCTTTAGTAATTTTGGCAGCTTTTACATTTTTACATTTTGTTTTACTGAGAAGGCATAGTGGTGAAGCATACACATTGTGATACTCACACAGTGCATAAAAGTAAGTTTTGTTCAAATCTTGTAACTGAAGTAGCTTCGACCTTGTAGAGCTGCTGAAATGATCTCAGAGACCCTAAAGAGTCTGTGGAAGAGTCCACACCTGCTTCTCCTTTGAGCCTCCCTGACCAGTAGGTCTCTAGATAAGGGCAGGAATGGTGGACTCTGAGCCAGGAGCATTTTTGGCTTGGACTCTATTCCAGGTTTTTATTTTCTCTGAGGCCTAAGATCACTTCACAGATTATCGTAGTTGACTTGGATTGGTAAGGGAAAGCAAGTTAACATTTTGATTGGGAGGTGGCAAGAAGGAGGGCATTTCCAGCGCCTGGGGGAGAAGGGATGACTGGAAGGCAGGGCAGCAAGGAAACCTGAGGCTCCTACAGCGGTGACCCTGGAGGGAGACAGATCTCAGAGCCAGGGCATCCTTCGCCTCAGTGAGGATTCCCATGCTTAGGTAGAGTGTAGA